>VWZF01004993.1:37958-58598 GCA_013396755.1 Sclerurus mexicanus
GGGCACCACACCAGGCTGGGCAGCAGGAGCAAAGCAGGCATGCAGAGAGTGTGTGTGTGTGTGTGTATGTGAGAAACGTCAACAAGGTGTAAGAGCTGGGAAAGCTGTCTCTCTACATGGCAGCATACTAATTTTATAACACTACTCAATTATCATATCTAAAAGTTGCATCCAATCTAAGAAATGTCCATACCCAGAACTTCCCTTGGTTCCGCCCCATGGCACGCCTCTCCTAGAAATGAGCTGGAGGTCTTAAGACCCTTACTTCATCCTTTATCATCGTCTTCACGCCACTTTCCCTTATTGGAGCTTCTCCAAGGTTGCTGGGCTTTGCTTTCTTGTTTTGACTAACATGGTATCTAATTGTCTTAGCTCTGGTACATGTTTCCCAGGCATGGTGTTCCAGTTATTATCTGACTCTTAAGACAGCTAGCACAGGGTTAGAGGTTGCTAGCTACTCTAAATGTAAGAAACTACACAGAAGTATAAAAATCTACAAATACATGAAAACACTAAAGCATCGGGACCAGCAAGGACGAATGCAGGGAAACTTCTGTCCCACTGCTCCCTGAGCCAGGGAGAACGTGAAGTTCCAAAGAAAGGGAAAACCTCTTCCCACCATGTTCCCAAGCAGTTAAGCTGTTATGCCAAAGCTCTCAGCTCCAGTAGGTACTGAGTTCTGAAAAGTCACTTTGCTCCGGCCCCCCAACCCTCAGATTGTTGTGTTGGCAAGGGACAAAAAAATTCCATGAAAAACTTTGAAATTATAACAGATGTTCATACGTGTAACTTAATTGACTGTACAGTTCATTGATATGATATGAGGAGGCAAGGGAGTGATTAAATATTTACCAAAATTTACATTTGAGTTGTGAAGATGTCCAGAGATTCCTGTTTTAGTTTGGCTCATTTGTTGGTTCAGAAAGGCAACTGATTTTAGAGAGAATTCAATTCTAAGTTTGTTTTCTAAGATGGAGGAACTCTGTGGGGTGGCCCACCCTTAGAGCGAATTGATTGTATTCCAGTTTTGCTTTGTATTTGCTGTGACAGGAGGTACAAATCATGTCTCGAAGGGCAGAATTTTAGAAGGATGAATACACTTGCAGTGAGCGTTTTTTGGTTATAAAGGACCCAGTTCTGCCAGTGCTCCCATCACTAACGGAGGTCATTGTCATTTTTCATTTTAGATTCTATCTCATTCCAGAGATTTTCTTTTCTTCTATCAGGTAATTGCATGTGCTAACGGCTGTTTTAAATTGCTTTGTTAAATGATTGTTTCTACAGTTGAGGTATAGAACTCATAAATCAATCAGCAATTTATTAACTTATTCCATTTTAGTACTATCTGACTGCCGTATCACCCAGCAGTTTGATGGAAAACAAAATCAATGTTAAGGACAAATTGCTTTATAACTAATTACGGTATGGGATTTTTCATATGATGTTCGTATTGAATTATATATTAAAATTACATTTTTGAATACAAAATAGTAAAGTATTTCAATTAAGCATTCAGATTTTAAAATATACTCAGGTTTTGTAATACAGCTTCTCTTTTATTGTATTCTGCAATACAATTCTGTAGGCTTTTGGATTACACATTGAGAGAACATGTATTTTTACATATTTACGTATTATTTTAATCATGCTAATAAAGGAAGAACTTTAAGGTGCAGTAGCTCAGAAATAGTGTCCAAAGAATAATACTGAAAACAACTTGAATTGGGAAAGGAAAAGAAAAATTAGATATTCTGTCCTTAAGTTATGGATGGACATATGGATAAATGATGGTGTGAAGAAGATTTGAGAATGCATAGGTATCCTTTAGGCCCACAGCCTAAGTCAAAGGTGCCTGTTACTGTGGAGGGAAAACAAGATGAACAGGTTTATAGATAATGACACAATTAACTTGGTAACTGTTTAATAAGAACACAACCATGAAATCTTGTTTTTTTCATGTATCAGTAATACATTTTAATTCAGCTTTTGAGATTGACTGAGAAACCTACTTGGGAAAATAACTGGCCACAGAGAAACAGCTCCCAGCACTGTCCAGCTCCTGTGGGTGTGTATCTGGATTGATCTAGGCTTGCTTCCAGGCACTTCTGACAGCTCCTCCCACTCTGGGGGGGGATCTGTGTCCTCTGCACTGTGTGAGTTGAGGTTTATCAAGAAGATTGTATGTAGAACCTGTAGAAGAATAATTCCACCTAGTATGTTATACCTATCAGAGCATTAATTATATAAACATGCTGAAGAATCAGATTTTCATTTTAAAAATGCAAAAGTACCCTCAGGAGCAAAGAATCATATTTCATACCGTTACAAATTCATGTGTTACGTTTTCTGATTAGTGTTGTTGCAGATGTCAACCAGAAATCTTTCACTAAAGCTCCTCGATTTTGTATTTAGTATAGATTTCCTCTACCTTTAGACATCTCTAAATGTAGCTGTCTGTGGCCAGGTGCTGTGGAGAATAAAGATTGTCCCTGTTGTGGTTACTGCTTTTTCAGAGATGTTTCCTAAAGGATTGTCACCATGGAGTCTGTGTAAGCACCTATAGTGCCTTTCTGGTAGCGTGTTTGGTAATGGAAGGCTTTAGATGTTGAAAGCCCGTTCATGCTCATTTTTTATCTATACTTGAATAAATACTTAAAACCCACTTCATGGGTGTCATGAATTACCTAATTACTTTTTCTACAGGGCACAGGGAGTAAATTCCCTGAAAATGGTAAAATGCCCAATGCCGATTAATATTTGTTGGATGTGTGAGGGACTGGCGAACAGAAGAAGGGTTTGGTTGTGGGTTGATTCATGTTTGAGTTGGAACAGATGTTAAGAAAAGAAACCCAAACAAAGAAGTAGTATTGCTCTAATAAATACCTAGTGATGGTGAGGATACCACAATCACTGCTCAGTTATCACCGTCACTGTTAAAAATTTAAACTTAACATCATTACCATTGTTTTGATTAGCTTTGCTGACTTGTGACATTTTTGGCTGATAGATGTCTGCTCCTTATTGATCTTTGAGATACAGAAAATTCTGCATCAGTGCATTTGGAACACTCTAGTTGTACCTTTGCCTTCAAAAAGATTGCATTAGGCATGTTAACTGTTGTATGCTTACCCTGGAACAGGAATGTGTGGAAAGAGACTGTTGTTCCTGTGCATGGTGATCCCTGCCCTGCATCAAACGCAAGGTGCTCAGTAACAAACAGAGTGCAGCGACCCAGGCTGGCAAAAGTCCCAAACCACAGAGGAGTTGTGATCATTGTCAGTGTCCAGTCTGGGACACTACTGCACCTCAGGGTGCTTGCAGAGTCAGCTTACTTTGTGTTTCATTTCACAATAGTTAGCAGGGAATAAAGATTAAAACAATTGGTTTTGTGGAAAAAAAATCTTTTTATTAAATTTAGAAAAATGGCAAATGTCTGCAAAACAAAAGGAATATAACGAACAGGAAAATTTAATTACAAGCGTTGGGTGCCCAGGTCACACGGGATCCCCAGGAGCATGCTTCCTGATTCAAAAGCCGTGCTTTTTAAACATTCTTAAGGCCCAACCCCGTTTACGACATGGGGGGGTGTTTCCTCTCCTTGGATTGGTTCTTCTGTGCCCCCCCTCGTATCAGGGGTGGAGTTTCGGGCGCCATGGCTGCCCGCACACCCAGACATGTGGCATGAGGCTGTGATGCAATTGCCCTATTCCTGAACGCTTAGTCCCTGGCATACATTCCAAAATTGGACTGAATGCCTTACAACTTCCGTGAACCGCCTATAGGTTAGGAACAATTGAAAACAAAAATAAACCTTAGGTTAGTAACTCCAGTTTATTTGCTTGTAATAAAACCAGTTTTTCTATCTCTCATAGTTGGACTCTGTCTGGGGAGCTTTTCTAGGATTACTTGTAAAGAAAAAAAATAACACCTGCAAATGGAAAGCATTACTTTACTGTGTTTTGCAGTATGTGAGAAAGTAACTATGGGGGAAAATTTTATCCTTTTTCTATCCAAGTAGGATGAAATGGGTTAGGTTTATTCCTCATTTTTTATGCATGAAAGATAAGTGTAATTGAGAATGAGGCTTGGTTTTAGCTCTTCTCTAATAACAGTTTTTCCTTTATAATGTTGCTTCTGTTCATGCCTAGTAGCAGGATGAAGAGGGTAGTATTTCTGCAGGAAAGAATCTGGGGTTATGTTGAACAAAAGCTTAATCAATGAGGTACTGTTGCAGAAAACCTCATTCACCTCTGCAGGATGTGTAAGGATGAGTGCAGGTTTTGAGGCACAAGAAATAATCCTTATGCTACAGTCAGCATTTGCAAGGCCTACGGTTGTGCCCACTTTAGGATTTTGCATTTGAGGAAAAATGTGGACTAAGGTGAGGTGAACCAAATGAAACTAATGAAAATGATTAGAGACCTAGGAAGCTGATTTCAGTTGAGGATTGGAGGCAATGAGGTTAATATGTAATGGAGTAAAGGGGGTAAAGGTTTCAAGAATGATAATAAAGTTTAAAGGTGTAAAAGTCTGCTGTGTAATTGGCTGTTCTCAGAAGCTATGGAAGAAAAGGAGCAATGGTTTTCTAATGGAATGGACGTAAGGAGGACACTGGTGGTAAAGATAAACATTGGAATAGTGGGATGAAGCTGTGGCAACAGATCAAAGAAAAATCTGTCATGAGTGTTAGAGGCACAGTTGAGTCTGTCCTGGAGCATGTAAAATTGTGTGAGGGTCTTGGAGATGCTTTGGATCCTAATTTACATCCAATTTGATGTAAATTTTATTATTTGACATAAACATTATTAAGTTATGCACTCAGATTAGCTAAATCTTTTGGATCTAAATGGCAGTATTAAGCAATGAATGAAGTTTCTTACTGCCAGGAAATAGGCCTATTTCTACCCTAGATCTTGTCTCTACCTCGGTGTTCTTTATGTAGGTCTGCATGCGAACATGCAGGGTCTCTTTTTGTGCCACTGTGAACTAATTGAATCTCTGGAGGTCACATTGCCTTTTTACCTCCATTTGAATGCTCTAACTGGCTCTGTATGACTTTGTATTTGAATGAGTCCTCTGTAGCACCTTCTGTGTGTGTTAGAGAGTGGCCTTCCCACTATTTTGCTGGTGATTCATTATTCCCTGGCTGAGGGGCTGGCCAGGAATACAGAAGACTACTGACCAGAGATGCAAGAGCAAATCTGGGTGAGTGTAAGCTATTAAATGACTGAAACTTGTTGGCCTGTTTATTGTCTGCCTAGTTCCCATGGCTGGCATTTCCATCTTCAGATGAAGGTCACTCAAGGAACATGCAATTACAGGAGGAAATCTGCACCTTTCTATCATTTTTTCAGTATTGTTGGAAATACACAAAGTGAGCAATGCATTGATTTTATAGCGTGGAGGTTATTTTATACACTAGCAGTGACTGAAATACTCCTAAACTTGGATCCTACAGAATGTTCTTTATACAGCAAGTGTTTTTACTCATGATATTGTAACAATTTTAGTTTTGTTTTCCATCTGTTCCCTCTGCTGCTTTTTCTCAAATGGTTTTACGGGCTGTTCAGAACACTAACTGAGCCACGTAATTGCCCCAAGTACAAGAGCCACGCAATTGCTCTACAGGGATTGTAGCAGCTTTGAATTGTAGCCAGCATGCTAAAGCAGTGTTTCTTTTCACTGGCTGTTGGGAAAGTAAATACAAATCCAGTGACTGGAAGAGAGATGGATGGTTGGGTTTTTTTTAATTATGCCTTTGCTATAAAAATGCTTCCATTTTAATTCAAATGTTTCTTTTACTGTATTCTACTTAGTAAACAAATACTTTGTGTTCTATTTTAAATGTTTTGGGGTTTGTTTTAAAAAACATGGTGGCCATATGCACTCAATTCATCAGCCGAAGGTGAAATGCCCAGGTATAATCACTGCTTTTCTGTCATATCTAAAAATGTTTTAGATGCATAGAGTATCTGTCACAGGATAACAGTCTCTATTTCGTACTGGAGTTGAATTCTTTTTAACACACAATCTTAAGTTGTAGGTTTCAACTACTGAAAGTAATGACATTTCTGTATGTTGTTGTTGTTTTTAATCAGATGTCTCCTTCATAGCATCTTTCTTGTGATGGCTGTAGCTTGTAGTTCACTGTGAAAGCAGTAATTTGTCTTTGCTTTCTGGGAACTGGGAAATTGAATATCAGTATTTCTGAGGAAATATAGCAAATGTGCTGTGAGAAGTGGGGGAGGGAAGATGTTTGTTTCTGTAATTGTTCCCTTTGCAGATTGCTTAAAAAAAATATTACAAGCTAAATGAGTTCTGCAGTTTTTTGAGACCATATCAGTTGGTAGCAGTTGCCAGTGATTATTATCAAGTTCCTAAAAACGCTCTGTGTCCTTGGTGTCCCTGAGCTAGAGATGATATTCTGCTGCTTGTCTCTCTGCAGGACCTGTTGTTCAGTGTGTGCGCTCTCAATATCATCTCCACCATTGTCTGTGCTTTGGCAACAGCAATGTGTTGCATGCAGATGGTTTCCTCTGATCTTCTGCAAATGGTGAGTATGTTTCAGTGACAACACAGGATATTGTCCAACATAACATATTGTCCTTATCTGTCTATATTCATCTGCAGCTACTCTTTGCTTGGAAAATTAAGCCTATTTGTGTGTCCTTGTGTAGTGTTAGAACATGTTTGTACATGGGTGTGAGTTTTTATCTACATACATCTGTATAATATAGCATATAGATGTATGCAGTATGAATAGCTTCTGTGTTTTAAATGTTTATATATTAGAGAGTTATAATCAGGATTTTGCAATTGGGAGTATGTTATTTTTGTTAATGAGGTCATTAACGAGGTTCACTAATATATACACATTAAATTTTCAATCACTTTTATATCATCCTCAGTTTCCTCACTATCCAGAGCAATTACTTAGCTTTGAGATATTAATTTTCACTACTGCGTTGGTGTGAGAACTATGGAGTATGAGATGTATAAGTTCAAACTGGAACTTTTCACACCCTTGTGTCAGTAACAGTGTTTTCATAAGGAAAACATGATCAGCTTCAGAGTAGCACTTGTGTTCAAAACAAGATAGAAAAGGATCATCGGTCTCCTGCATAGTCAGCTGCATCACAGGACACTGTCTTGTTTTGGTTGGACAAAGACAGCTTTTCTATCCCCAGTAAGCACTGGGATTTGCAAGGTTTCAATGTGATGTTGAGGCAATAAAAGAAGAAACACTTAAAAGCCTTAGTATTTTGCAGGCCAGCTCTACTGCTTCTAACCTCTGGCTAATCTAACCTCTGGCTAATCTAGGAAATCATTCTGTTTAATAAGAGAGGGCAACCACACAAAGTTGATACCAGTCATTTGTGCATCTTGTATTTTAAAAGTGTGCGTAGATGGAAGACTGGCGCAGCAAGTTAGCTACAGACCATTTAAATAGTACAGAAATGTTGTATGGCCTGCCATGCAGGCATGTGGTTGTTTTAAAAATGGATAAATAAATATGATACAGTAGGTGCCATGGATACTGATTTAAGTGCATGAATTACAGCGATAAGGCTGTCCTTTCTGGACAAGTGTTCCAGTCGCTGGGTTACAAACTCAGTTAAAGAATCTCTTTAATCTGTGATGTGGTGTTTGCTGCGCATAGTAATGGATATAGCACGTTAGGTACATGTGTCTATATAATGACTACAGATAGTGTATAAATGCATTTTTTTCTTATAGCACTCTGTGTATGCATATTGTGCATGCTTGCAGGGGCTTGTAAACAGTGCTTATTTAATAACGTTGATCTGGATGTCAAACAATTGACAGAATCATTTCACCTGATGACATGTATTTTAAATGTTAAGGGATTTTTTTGTATTCCAGGAATTTTTTTCTTTCCATACACTTTCCCCCTCTGTGATATTTGCTGCAAGAATGCTCATTGACTAAAGAACTTTTTCACCTTGCAGTGTTGATGGGGAGAGGAAGAGATCATCATACCTCCAAAAATGTGTCTAGTGTAACAATGCTAGCAGTAATCCAGAACTGTAACCATGTATATTCCTGGAATCTTAACCTACACTTAATGATACTGAACAGTGTAAGAGGAATAAAAATGTATAGATAACAATGAACCAAGAACAATATTTAAGTGCTTCTGATGGGCATTATGCAAGAATCAGCAATCTCAATAGGAAGTCAAATTCCTTAAAAGCATGTTATTTTTTTCTCTGACACCTCATTCTTGACATCTTAAAAATTCTTTCTTTATCACCTGGCATTGTGTTCTTTTCTTTTTCCTTCCTGTGCTTTGTGCCTCCAGCTTTTTGTCTTCCTGCTTAGTTGTCCGTGCTCCCACCCTTTTCAGCTCCATTCACAAGAATTTTCTTCCCTCTCCACAGAAGAAGGGAAATACGTATATATCTTTCTACTCAATCCCAGTCTTCTCTTGTTTATCTGTTTTTCCCTTTCTTTTTCCAGGTTGCTGAGCCAGATTCCTACCGGGCCTAAGTGAGCGTAACTTCCCAGGGGCTACGCTGACTTAGACCAGCTGAGATCTGACCTGAAGATTTCTTTTTCTTTCACTATTTTCAGCCTGTGGTCCCATGATCTGCAGTTCCCTTTTGCTCTACTGCACCCAGAAATCTGATTTATTTCCTTTTGTCTTGCTTGTTAATGCTTCATTTGTGCTTTTCCCTTTCCCTTTTCACTGATGTATGCATCTTCTCTTAGCTGGGTTGTACCATGCTGAAAGTTTAAGACAAGCAGCAGCAAGAGATACCACCCCTCTTAGATGAAAAAGTTTTAATTATTCTGCTGATGCTTTTACTCTTGTTCTACAGTATTCAAGAGTTGTGAGGCTCTCAGGGTAGCAAAAGCAAGAAGAGGCAACAGGGAAAAACCCTCCTTGGACATCACTAGGTTATCCTTAGAGCATCAGTTCATGGTTGATGTGCTGTGTTAATGTTCTTGTCTCAGAAATTAATCAGTTAGGATGGTGAATTTTTGAAATTTTTAACAATTTCAATGTATTGCTTAGCAACATAAAGCAGGTGTATAATCCAGTCTCAGTGAAATCTGCAGCAGTGATTCTGTATGGGCTTTGTTGCTGACTTTCGCATACACTGAATGATTCATACAGGCAAGCTGAGGGTGTTTTATTGGAAACTACTGTCTTCTGACTGATCCTTAGTAAAAACGTCCTAAAAATGTAAACACAAGCTGTCCAGTAGTAAGCACAGATTAAATTTTCCAGTGAATTTGAAGAGGTTTTTTGGTTTAAAAGTAATCCTACCTAACAAACATTTGGTTTCAAGTGTTAAGGAAAAATACTGCAAAATATTGCAAACTATATTTATTGCTTTATGTTTTGTCCCAAATTTTTTCACTTTGCTTTAACTTTTCTCACTGTGTTAAGTATACACAGTTGCTCAGGCAAAAAAATCGCATAACGATTGTACTAAAGCTGCAAAAGTAATTGATACCATAGTTAAAGGTTGAAATAGCATTTATGTGTTTCACTAGACAGTTTAAGGCTGCACTCCATTACAGGGCTTCCTAGAATTGTTCATTCTATGTACACACCCCTCCAGGAGATAAATGTGAATCAAATTAGATTATATCAAGGTTCTGTAATGTGAAGAAACCTCTCTTAATAGCCAACTGTCACTTCCATGATATTTCATTTATTGCCTAAGGCAGTCTCAGTTTGTATTTTGTCTGATGAATGGGTACTGCAGAAATGCACCCTGCTTTCTTCAAAAGGGAGCTGCCTGAATTAAACAAAGAAATACAAGAAATTATGGCCACTGTGGCCAAACTAAATCATGAAGTAGTACACCTATTCCACTCCTCCTTCAACTCTAAATATGTTTATACAGTACTTATCCTAGAAGTACTGCAGTGATATAATTGAGTGTGTTCTGATTGTATCACCAGCACTATTAGGAGCTGTTCATGTTATGTAATGCCTAAACCCATCTGTTATTGTGTAAAGGAAATAAGGTAATGACAACACATGCAAGCCGTAGCATTTAATTACCATTTTCATCAGTCATAATGGTAACTCAGCATGTGATTAACTTAATAGGCTCTCGTTAATATTTCTGCTCAAACACCTCACATAAAGCACCTCTGTATGAGGATAGTATCTTGCTGGCATTGTTTAACCCCCGTATCTTGGTGAAATAGTAATAAACTCTTCAGGGTGAAGCTTCACATTAAGTGAGAATTGATCTTACATTGTTACATATTGTTTATTATTTAATCTAATTACATCAAGACCTAAATATTAGGGGGGTTTGGCACAAAGTTTACTTACAGATACTGTAAAGCCCGGATGATAGTGCCTTTAGAAAAGTGCTTGGCAGATGATGTACATCCATGGAAGGATCCTAAATGTAAATATGGTTGGGTAAATATTCCCTCACACCCACCACAAATAAAATGGTAAAATGTGAACCTTTGTTGCAGGAAAGCTTTTAACATCTTTAACAAATGTGCCATTTTTTCATTAAACATTTTATTGGTAGAATAAGTATATTTAATACTTAAAATATGGTCAGTACTTTGAGAAAGATTTTGTTATCACAGACCAATCCCCCTGGGATTGCAGAGCTAATGGCTTGTGATGGTTGTAGGAAGAGCAGCTAGAAACAAGGGAGCAGAAAAATTTGAATGTTTGCATTATCAAAATACCTGCTTTGTTGCAATTTCCCTTTAAGATAAGGGAAAGAGTAGAAGATTCAACTATGGCCCTTCTATTCTTGCAGACGATTAGAATATACATTTCCCTTTAGGAGATACTTATTCCAGGGTTTCAGAAAAGGAAAACAGCAACCTGTTCAGGAGGAGGACAGTTAATTGAAGATAGAATTATAGACTTAAGTGTATTGAAAGGAGCTTCTACTCGAGATAACATGCCAATATTTTGTTATATGCCATTAGAAATTTTTATTTCCCATTCTTGAGAATTAGCAGATTTTTATAAATTACACGTAGAGACTGAAATGAGAATAATGAACCCTGGAGCCTCCAAGGGATGCATTTCAAAGTTATATAGTATATTTATTAAATGTGATATGGAAGGCAGAGGTAATTACATGCAGATATGGGAAATACTCCAGATAAGAAGTTTCCCTTCTAGTACTAGTCATGTCCTGAGGTGTGGCATTTGTGGGTTTAGGTAAGTTGTAACTGCTGAGCAGTGAATGCGAGCAGTGCCATTTCCATGGCATCAGTAGTGCTGATCAGCTGAGGATATATAGACTAGAGAATGTCTGTTGATACTCAGTGGGAGTGTCCCATATCTGGGAATACTGATGAATCATTCCTCCTCTCACAGATCTTGGGCAGAAGGATGTACCATATGGTATCATATGAGTAACTGTTTCATCAGAGAATTATATTTACAGGTCTTACCTGCTGTTCCTTCAGCTTCTTAACTGGGACTCCTCCACCAGCTCTTACTTCAATGTCCTCAAAATATTCAGAACATAAATAATAAACTTGAATCACTCTGGTCACTTTGGTGACCAACTTTTAGATGACCTCTCAGTGAACAGCTGGAAATCTGATCTGACAAAAAGAGAATGAGTTTTATAATCCTATTCATATCTATCTAATACTGTTCATTTCACCTTGAATAGCTAACAGCTGAGTGAAGAGCTGTGTAATTGTGCCCAGCACTCCTTCCTTGCTGGGAAGGGATAGCTCAGTGTCTTGCTGCAGGCTGGCACAGGAGGTCACTGCTGCCCAGCCCACAGCGTTGGCTGTGTGGAGTTCTCAGTACTGTAGTACATGCACCTGTGAACATACCTGCATTTTCAAACAGCTTTTACCTCCTTTGGAAGCAGGGTACTTCTAGCATTTGTGTTTCTAATTCTCTGCTTGCTAACAGCTTGCTGCTGAGGGCTAACTTCTGTATTGAATAAGAAGTGGGTACAAAACCATAGTATTTTACAGTTTGTTTGTTTACTCTGCTGCAGACAGATATTTTATTCTTCCCTCATAACTGCAAACCAAATAACAAATTAAGTAGTCCTCATTATCAGAGCTGCTTAAATCAGGCTGTTCCACTCTGTCCACCTTAGACGTGCCCAGTTAAAACACACAGAATTCCGTGTGCAATGTGTTGCACTCCGTGTAGCACATGCACAGATCGGTGTAACAGCCTATGAGGTATTGGACACATTTCACAAACTCAAGTAAGGCCATCGTTAGTCCAAGAATGAGAAAGCACCTACATGAGTGTAATAGTTTGAATGCCAAGCTTCAAATGGAAGGGTAGTGATTTCCTAAAAGAAGAGCATGAATTCTCAATCTGTATTTCATTGCCTGTCAGATTTCTGAAAGCTCCCAGCATCCACCAGTTTCAGGAGGTCAACAGAAATGGTCGAGTGTTTCACATTTCCAGTTTTCTATTTATGCCTGGTAAATAGGTTTGAAATATTTATTGATAGCTCTACAATTTTGCTAAGTGTTATAACACTGTTTGGTATTCAGTGTTTACCAGTGGTGCTATTTGCTGTTTATCCTTGTCTGCAACCATTTTCTATCCATTGCTTCGCAATAGCCATTAGTTTAATCCAAAAACCTGGCTAGGAGACCTGCTTGTGTGAGTTGTTTCAGTGTGAGCTACAGTTTTTGAAATTACATTGAGTGCAACTTGTTCTTGTTTACACTGATGACTGAACAGGTCATCCCCATTTTCTGCTTGACAGTTCTTGTTATTGTCTGTCCTACTTGCCATAAGCATCTTGAGACTGATTATTTAGTAACAGCCCTCTTCTAATACCAATTATGTGTGTTTCTTGTTGTATTTGTCAGTTTTTCTTTACCTAGTCCAGCCTTCTCAGTTGTTTGCATTTTCCTACTGTATCTTTTTCTGACCTATGGAATTTGTATTAAGTCTTTGGTGAGTTCCTGCCAGCCTTCGCTATTTGAGACTAACCCTTAAAGATTTTTAAAATACATTTTATTGCAGAAAGAATAGCTTTTGCAGGCTCATCGAGATTAGTAGGCAGGGTAGTAGGAATAAGATATGATTTAATTCCCACTTAGTAGCTTTCCAGATGTTTTCTCAGGGCTGTCTGTTCTTTGTGGTAATCCCTTATATTTGCTATTGTTTCATTTCCTGATAGTTTCCCTCTTACAGCCTTTTTCACTTTAATTTCTGTGCCTTCCAGCAGGATGATATCACACAGGTAAACTGTTGTTTATAAGCACCCCCCAAAACATGTGCATTTTCATTTTCATTCGACTGCTCATTGTCAGTGTTGGTCACAGTTCACTGCCATGGTTTGTATTCCCAGTGGCGGTTCTTGAAAGGGTTGCAAATGATTCTGCTGGTCACCTGAACTGCACCTAAACATTAGGTCTTTTCCTTCTTGACCCACAGCCCCTTCTACCCTGTGTGAAACCTCTGCCTTCTGTCCCAGTGCTGATGGTTTCCTTGCTGTGAAAGTACTGTGTGTTTATTTCCCATGTTCTGGCCAGTGTTAAGAGCATCACTCCCAATACGTGGCTGAACGAAAGCAGCTCCAGGGAACTCCAGAACTGAAAGGATGGCGCTACGTGTTCTCTGGTGCAACCCAAAGCTCAAGTTACATGGCAGTATATGGAAATAGTCTGGGAGGTCAAGAAAGACAACTGTTTGGTTTTCAGACTACAAAAATGACCCAAATTGTCAACTCTTCTAGGAAAATGGGTGCAGTCCTGAGTTTGGTGGAATCAAGTAGGGTACAAAATGTGACCCAGAGTATGCAGATACTTGTCTTCATTATGATAAATTTTTGTACATGTTTTCAGTAATTAAATGGAAGTTTGTCTTGCTTCCTTTTTTTCCTAAAAGGTTCTTCCATGTATTTGGGATGGTAGTAGACTGATGGTTGCAGAACCTAGGGCAGAAGTCTGGAGTTTAATGGTTAATGTTAATGTAATATTACAGTTTGGGAAGTGGCTGTTTGAGATCAGATGAGTTTAGACCAAATGACTGCAAAAAATGTAGGTTCTTTTCTGTAAGACAAACATAGAAATGTCTGATCGTACTCAGGATAGCAGCACCCCACCTCACATAAAAGATGAAAGAGAGAATCAAGGGTTAGGGTTAGGGTAGCAAGGAATGTACCAACGAATAAATCATGTAGCAAGGAATAAATCAAGTAGATGTTGTCCTTTTTTTCCTACACTGTGCCATCAGTAGCACACAATGGCTGGAAGTTTCGGGTTGGCTGTAAGATGTAATAATATACTCCACAGAGGAGGTTCTCTGTTAATAGTTACATGTGAAAATATCTCTGGAGGGCTGATTAGTAAGCAGCTAATAGTTCATTTTCACAAACATTCAAAATTGGTCCTCTTGACTCTGTTGTGTTGTTTTATTACAACTTTGACCAGTGAAACAACATACAGAGAGTTTAATAAAATTAAGGTGTAACAACCTTTTAAGCACCAAAGATCAGTAGAATTCCACTGGTAATGTAAATTCAGCAGAACTACACCAAGTTAAATTTTAAAAAGTGAACAATATAAAAATTGTTATATTAAAATTGAAGATTATTTACTTTCTATTTGCTGGATTTCCTAAGCATAAGCATTTTCCCTTTTATTTCACTGCTTCCTAAACCTTTATCATGGATTTAAACAAATAATTATGTAATGAGTGACCCTACAAAGACATGGTATCTTGTTCCACCACAAAAAAGGAATGTACCTTCAACGAAGTTTCTTAGCTTTTAAAAGGCAGGAGGTAAAGATCAAGTCATCTACTGATCCAAGAAAAGTGATATGACAGCAGAAGCTTGCCTGGAGGAAAAAAAAAAAAATCTTCAGTGGTTTTGGATTGTCTTTTGATCTCCTTTAATCCCTGGGGATCATAAAGAGCCAGGTCAGGGGGGCTGGATTCCATGTGATCTGCAGGATGGTCTGTGTTTGATCTTGAGTTAGCTTAGGTCTTTCCTGGGACACGAGTTTGCAGTGTTTCTGGGATCAAAGGTGTTAGAATGGCTTCCTTAAATCCCCACTCTGCCAGAAGGTGAGGAGGCTCCTGTCACAAATTCTGATAGTAGTTCTCAGTATTATTAATTTTTATTGTTGAGTGTAGTTATTTTTCTTTTGGTTTTGAGATGTTTGTATGGAATAAGTGGGTTTTTTACTTTCATGCCAGCATTTGAAACCTTTATACCCCATTTAAACATGCAGTGTCTGTATCATGAAACCACAAATAGCTATTAAGTATATTTTATTTTACAAGAGTAATAAAGGAGAGTTATAAATGGGTCTTTTGTTGGAAGTGAAAAAGAGGTGGGACATTTTTAGTTGTTTCATTCAAAAGTTAATGAGTATGTGGTAGCTTATTTCTAGTTAGTCTTATTTGGGGTTGTTTTGGGCAGTGGCACTGGTGTTTTTTTGCTCTGCAAGCACAGGGCAGTTCAAATCAGAAACAAAAACATGTACATAGTTATTTTAGTACTTGTATCTATTGTTCCTCAGTTATTAAAAACCAACTTATTTTGTGATATTATAATGAAATTGTATACAGAGTAGAAATATTTCTTGAAAAGCTATTTAATTTTAAATGTTTGTGTCCTGCATCCCAAGAGTGACTGACTTGGAGGCCCAAGGCCTCTTTGTCTTTAGTCAAACCTCGTGTTGTATTTTGGCAATCTGACTCACCCTTCTCAACTGATCCCAAGTGTTCTTATGCTTCCCAAAGTGCCTCTTTCATTTCAGTATGGATGTTAATGAAATTGGATATTGGTCAGGGATGCTAATATTGACCATTTTTATTATGAGTGATGATGTTTCTACCATGTGAAGGAACTTGACCTGTTTGTTTTCAGTTTCTGCCACAGAGGCCACATACCACCAACCCTGAGTGTATGACTCCTCATGGAACTGTGCTGCATCAGACCCTGGACTTTGATGAATTCATACCACCAATCCCCCCTCCTCCCTACTACCCCCCGGAGTACACCTGCACTCCAGGGAGAGAGGCACACAGGTGATTCTGGTTCCCTTTCTTACAGTCCTCCCAAAGTTCTGTGACTCAGAAGCATGCTAGGAGTTCTGCAGCCTAGGAAGGTCTTTCAAAGAATATGAAAGCAAATCCTGTCCTTCACTTACACTGGGTGCTTTTTGCCCAGAGAGATTACATCTGTTTTTTTGCAAACTTGTCAGGCTACATACGGAAATATTTGTTTTAAAGCACTGCTGTAATAGAGAAATGATTGAACTTAGCTAAGACAGGGATAACAATATCTGAACTTAGAGCAGAGATCATCTTATAGGTGATTCTTTCACAGCTGTTAACATTATACACTTGAAGTTGAACACAAGAGTCCATTTTTTAAGGAAATCATTGCAGTTAATATGGATTAATGTGGAATAGCAAAAGGCATTAATGATGACAAAGCAGGCTGGTAGAGATGGCTGGCATCCTAAATGAAATAGAGTTTTTAATGCTACGCTGTAAACTAGAGCCTCATTTTGGTTGGCTAATAAATGTCTTCAGTATATTTCTTTGTAGTGTATCGGCTTTGAATGCAGAGAAGGCTTTACATCACTGTGGTGTAGGTAATGATTTACCAAACAAATCCAGTGCCATTTCTTAATTCTTCAGTTTGTTTATTTGTGTTTCTGTACAGAGGTCTTCATTTGGACTTTCCTCATTCCCCTTTCAGTGCTCTATATGAGGTAACCATCAATAGCCCAGGAATGCTGTATCCAAGTGAGCTGCCCCCTCCTTATGAGGCAGTGATTGGAGAGGTGCCTGCCAGTCAGGTAAGGAAAGCCAAAGGAAATTCTCTATGTAGTCTTAAAATTTTAATGATGCAAAACAATTCTGGATAAATTTTGAGGAACAGCCATTAGAAAATATTTATATTGTTCAAAACCATTTTTCAGACCATTTTCTTTAAAAAGGTTTAACTAATTAATTTTAATTAATGTGTATTTTCCTTATGTGTTTGTGTGTGATTTCATCCATTAAGAAAGTTGAATGATGCTGGACTGTCAGTAAGAAAAACGTGGAAGAATGGATTGGAATCACTGAAGTATGGTGTTTTTCTGCATTTGAGAAGGATAATGATGTTTTAAGATGAAATGATGTTACAGTTCTCAACTTCTATAGGTAATAGGTAATATTGGTTAGGGAGCAGGCTTACTTTCTTAAAAACCCTTACAGTTGTAAAATATTTTTTATGCCAACTACTGATAGTATTCTATTTACCTCACTTTGCTATACTCCATTTTGTTGCAGCTCAGTACAACAGTGTACGTTTAGTAAGAAAAAAGAGAACTGTGTGTCTTGTGACATGCAATGCTAATAACTTGTGTTTATGTATGTGTGTATATATAGCATAACACAGAACATATGGATTTGCCCTGTGTGTGATATTAGCCAAAATAATTATGAATTGCCATTTTACACTCTAGGTAGAACATGGTTTTGAAAATTTCTAAAAAAGTATCTCAGTAAATAGCCTCAGATTAACAAAGTTAACATTTTCAGTTCCCTACTTATGTCAGATTTCAGGCCATGTGCTGGAAAAATCCTGGGAGCATCTGGTAATGATGTAGAATCCCAAAATGGTGTGCTCTAGTGCTGACAAGATGCCTTGAACCCAGTACCTAATTTATGCTTTAGTAATTGTAAAGTTGCAAAGATTTGAAGGATCAAAGGAAAGAAACTTATTCTTCCTATGAAACAACAGTGAGTAGTTCTCTGTTTATTGCTTAACCTTTTGACTGTTACAGCTGTTGTGGCAGAAGCTGTGAGTCCTGATAGTGCAGAGCACCTCTATCTTGAACTTCCAGAAAGGGTCCAGTAAACTTCAGACAAATATTTGCATTGCACTTTTTGCCTTATTTTGTACTCTACAGATTCAGCTGAACTAGAATTATAATGTATCTGCATTCAGAGCCAAAGCTAATTTGAGGAAAGTTTCACTTGAAGTGATTTGTGGTAATTGAATCAGCCGTCACAAAGGGGAAAATACTTAAAATTGCTTTTAGAAGCTGTAATTTCTTGCAGGCTCCAGAAGTCAAACATTCTAGATAGCGCTTATCAGTTTTTAATAATGCACTGTGCAAATGTCTATGTTCAGGTTGCCAAATTGCACCCACATTTCAGAGGGGACTACTTTGCCTTTCCCCAAAATATATCATTGAAAGTTTGCTAGTGATTTTTTTCACACTGGGGAAAACCACAATTGAAACCACAAACTTAAAGAAATTATATCAATTTTTGCTATTATATACAAGAATATTATTAAGATAATTAATATGCAATTAAATACCTCCAAGATATGCCTAACTTTGTATGTATTATACCCTCCACCTGCCACGATAAACATTGCACTACTTTTCATTTATTTGGCTAATAAAATGAATCAGTATAAACTGTTGTTGACATTCTTTGCTGAACAGCAAAATTGGAGCTTCCAAGGCCATCTCCTTTCTAAAATATTTTTTATACAAGTCCCATTCTTTTTCCTTTGCAGTAACTCAGATAAACCTTCAAGTCTTGGAGAAGTTGATATTTTTTGGTGATAAACTGGCAAAAGTGATATGAATCATGCACGGTTCAGGGGAAAAAGAAGGATCATATATGTGCTAAGAATTCATATGTGGTACTAAGCAAGGAGTAGGAAAGCATCCCTTTACGGGCACTCATTTTAGGCACTCTTGTAATTGGGACTACTCTTTGCATGAGCATCAACATCCAGCAGCACAATAACACCAGCATATAACAAAAATATAATTTAATGAGATATAATCTAATGAGACAGGATTTAAAGATGCAAAGTCATGTTCTTGCAAGAATATATGCACTTTTTTTTTTTTTTTTTTTTTTTTTTTTTTTTTTTTTTTTTTTTTTTTACCTCTGGGGTCAGTCTCACAATCTTGCCTGTGTATCTCTGGCCACCTGAGTCCCAAAAGTGTTTGTTCTCCTTGCAGGTGAAAATGAGTGGGGACTTTCAGTTTCTAATGTGGTAATTGTATAGTTTCTTACTAGGAGGGAGTTTCTGTGTCTCTGGCAGTTGCTGGTTCAGGGAGCTTGTAGGAGCAAACTAGCCACAGCTGCCGTCCAGCAGTGAAGCTCCCTGGCAGTGATAACTGAAGCCTCCACGGTGATGCTGCAGCCACAGACTTTGCTTGACTGCAAAAGCCCTGATGTATTTTTGCAGTTAGTGTCATTTATGCTGTAAATGGAGAACAGAGCCAAAGTCTAAGACAGTTTTAGGTCTACAAGAGGCACAAAATGGAGACCTGAATTCTTACATAATGCAAATGCTCCTGTGGAATGTGCACCAAGCACTGCATAGTATGAACTGAAATAATGAGATTTATAAATCCCTCAAAGGCAGACTTTGTCATGGAAATCATGGGAGATTTAGCTATAAAAGTGCTTCTGGGAACCATTATGTAATAATGTCATAATTGTAAAACCTTTTACTGAGAATCAGGCAAGAGGTTTTATTTGTTTTAAAATGTATTTATGTCCCTAGAATTTTATTAAATTGTATCAAATTAGTCTCAATAGTTCATTAATTTCATGAGCAACGAATGTCAGTGCTAATTTATGTGGTTGCAGCAATGTAAAAACTGTTGTCATCAATACAGATTAGGAATTCCCATTTCGTGACTGAAAAAAAGTGGTTTTCACACTTTTCCATGCAAAGTATGACTAGGATATAGAAAAGATGAGAACAAACAGATCAGGGTTCAGTGATTGTGTTTGCAGGTTTGCTAACCCGTAGGCTCTGCAGGCTTGTTAAAAGCACAGGTTTTCTTGCTTTTTCCTTTAATAGCTTAGTTCCTGTCTTTACCACCTTTATGTCTGAAGATGTGCAGTCAAAAAAGGTTTTATTTGCCTTGGCTGTGCAGGAACCTGTATGAAACTATGTGCTGTCTCTATGTGAGCCAAAACTCTTACCTGACTTAAAAATTGTCAGTGTTACCTCCTACAATTAAAACTGTGGTTCTCCTTCCTCCAAGCAAGGAGGAGGTTGACCAATTCCAAATGTATGTAAAATACTTCAGCAGTTATCCTGAGAGAATCCAGGGTCAATAAATGTTTCAGCACAAATACTCAGTAGATGTTTTTCAGTCGGCAGTTAAGTTTATGAAAGCGCCTAGATTCAGAATTTATGAAGGTGCCTAGAAGCCTTAGTTTTTTAAAAAGAAACACCTTAAAATGTTTTACTATTACTTCCAAAATGTAGTTACTCTGAATTGTCTCCAACAACAAAGAGCGTTTGAGAACACTTCTTCCTTTTCCAGTTAGTTCTCAGCACATCCACAGTCAGCTCCCACAAAGGATCCACAGCTTAAAGTGACACACCTCATTTTACTTTTTACCACAGATGCAATACTCTGTTACAGTAAAGAAAGATCTTTAAGACATTTCCAAAGGAATTGTTTAAAAATATGAGTGGTTACACATTTTCTCCCCAGTCCTCTATCCATCTATTGCTGAGTTTAAGTATTTCTGATACTGTTCTTTATTTAGAATTGTATTTGCTAACCCTTAAACTTAAAATCACTTCTGAAAACTAAACTTATATCACACACGTTTTCCTAATCACTTGCTTGTAGGAAGCTATGGATAGATGGATTGTGCTGGTTTAAGGGTAA
>VWZF01004994.1:0-14667 GCA_013396755.1 Sclerurus mexicanus
TTGTGCTGCAGTTAGTCTTGATGTGAATTATCAATTATTGTTTGAGCTCTCTCTATAGTTAGTAAACAAATTAGCTGTTGGATTTTACTCCAAAGCAACTTTCCCTTAAGGTTCAGTTTTAACAGTCATAGAACTGGAACTTTTGGATATTAAAATTTACGTTTTTGGTAATTTTATTAGCTTTAGGTTTCTTTTTTTAAAAAATACTATTTTGCACATTTCCCTCTATTTTCTATTTAATGTTCTAATTGAAATACTAAGTTAAATGTAAATTTTCAAGAAGTAATTTTGTTTCTAAAAAATTAGTAGGTAACTCTACAAGTCCTAGAACAGAATATCACAGACAGGCAACACATGTTTGTATGGAAAAGCATCACTCATTCATTTAAGATGTCTCTTAATTGTTTGTGTACTTAAGAGGATAAAAGCACTTGCCAAGTTAATGCTTAAATCTAGGTTTTAGGTTATGGGAACTATTAGGACTATCAGTCTAAATTGATCACTGAATGCCCTTAACCATTGTCCAGCTCATGTGGACGTTGACCTTGGAATAGTGGTGCTGCTGAAGAATCTTGAGTATGAGCTGCTTAGCCAGTGATGCAGCAAGGCCAGCAGCAAGTGGGCAGCCTGAGAAGGGAACCCACATTCATATCAGTACATTTTTATGAGGCAAAAAATGGCTACCAAAGTTCTTTAAGTTAGTTGTGAGTATCCATATCCCACTTTTTAACTTTATTTTTCATCTGTTTTAAAACAAATTTCAATTTTTCCTTAAATGTCAGGCTTAAAAACATTGCAAGGCATTATTTATAAACTAGTCCTTGAATTTATTTTTTCTTATTCTTAGTGAGGTCTATTTTTCTTGTGACTTGCACTAAAACAGAAAACAGTTTTCTGTCTTGATCTCATGTAAATGGCAAAGCAGATGTATTTTTCATTTATATTCTTTCATGATTAGTAATTCTGAATTTTGTGTGCAGTGGATCAAAAAAGCCCCTTCCATCTCTACATTTTCTTTCTGTCTAACAATACGTGTAGCTCAATGATTACTTCTACAGTACTTCTGTGGATACTTGGAGATGGGAGCAGACTTCTCTGTGTCTCTCTTTACCCTAAAAACAAATTCAAACCCATCTTTGGTCCCTGTGCTGAGAACACAGAAGATGACCAGTTAGTCTGGTGACAGCTGGGCTGGAGCAGCCTGAAGGCCTGGCAATGGAAGTAGGAGCAGCAGTGAGGGATCAGCTGCGCTGGGCAGTGAGGGCAGCATCTGCTCAGGGATGGGAACAGAGCAGAACAGGAGCAGAAATGTAAGTGAGGGCGAACACATAAAGAAATCAAATAGAAAAGGTAAGTAGAGTTCTGCTTCCTGAAGCTCTTGCAGGAGGGTGAGGTATTTGCTGGGAAACGCGTGTTTGAGGCAGCGATACAGATGGTATCATGCAGGTGAGGGGATGCAGGAGGGGCCACTGTTTGCTATGGAGCTGGACAGGGCTGTGGGGAGGGTATGCAGCTTCAGCTGCTGGGGGCTGGAGTTAAGCTGGAGTGCTTTTCCAGGCCTTGTTATCCTACTATATATACTGCTGTCCTGGCTTCAGCTGGGATAGTTAATTTCTTCTCTGTAGCTGTTACAGTGCTGTGCGTTGGATTCAGTATGAGAATAATGCTGATAATATACTGATGTTTTAGCTGTTTCTAAGTCATGTTTATCCTAAATGAAGGACTTGGGGATGGTCCTGTGCAGGGCTAAGAGCTGGACTCAATGATCATTGTAGGTCCCTCCAACTCAGCATATTCTGTGCCTCTCTGACTTTTTTGTGTCTCATGCTCTGCCAGAGAAGAGGTACAGAAAAGAAAAAAAACTAGGAGGGAGTACAGTGGGGACAGGTGACCCAAACTGGCTAAAGGGATATTGTACACCATAGAGCATCCTGCTCAGTATATAAACTGGGGAGTTATCCAGGCTGATTCAGGTTTGGAAATGGGGTCTGGCATCAGTCAATGGATGGTGAGCAATTCTATTTTGCATTACTTTTTGATCCGTTTTGTTTTTCCTTTTAATGTTTGTTATTATTATTTACTATTATTATTACACTTAGCTTTGTTTCAATTACTCAGCTGTTCTTACCTGAACCTACAGGTTTTACTCTTGATTCTCCTCCCCATTCCACCAGGGTGGGGATGGGGTGCTGAGTGAGCGGCTGTGTGGGGCTTAGTTGCCATCTGGGCTTAAGCCACAACTATAGCCTATGTAATTTCGACAGAAGACTAAATACAGACCTGACAGGGTTCTAATTTTTGCAGTAGGGTTTACATTAATTAGCAATCTGTTACTGCTTAATCTACGTCCTTTGATAAATTACTCTTCTCTCCCCACAGTGTTTGTATTGATGAGAAGAATACTCAAGGTGGAAGAAGTAGGCAAAAATTGTAGTTACAATTAATTAGTAAACAAATAAGCAGAGAACAATTTTTTTAAAAGATACTTCATTAAAACCAGAATATTTAATAAATTACTTTCTTGGTATGTTATCAGGAAACTACTTTACACATGTCTCTTATCTGCAGAGAGATAAGAAAACAGCAGCATGTGCTATAAAGGTTTTCTGTTATGACTATTGGAAGCTGCAAGTAAATCCAGAACTGTACTGCTTTGGTCCATAACTTGGAGAAATTTAATATAGAGGGCTATTCTCTTTTCGCGTATCTATTCTTAGGAAAAAAAAAAGTATGAATGCTGTGTTTTATACATTAACTACAAATAGGATAAAATTTGGCTGTTTGAGTGCAAAGGCTTCTTGATGTCTGACCATTTGTCACTGTTTCAGTATAAGCTGAAGGAATCACCACGACAGAAGTTCCTCAATTTTGTGTCACTGTACTTGCAGACAGGAAAGTCGTTATGGACCCATAGCAAACAGGACACAGATTTTCATAGTATTTCCATATTTGCTTAAATTCTTCTATGAATGTAACTGATAAATATATCTTCAAAGTGGTTAACTAAAGGTCTTGTATTCAGACCTGGTAAAGTCTGTCAGTGATTAAATATGGCGGGGGGGAGAAACTAAGAAAAATTGGCCTCTATTTTTTATATTGTTTAAGAATAGCAAAAGTAAAAGTTATAAAACGTTTTAATATTTCAATGCATGAAAATACTTGGCAGGTTTTTGGATGTGATCATGGTATTGATGCATAGCAAGTTTATCTTGAAGAATAAATACCAAAATCTCACAGACCAATCTGAAAGACTCATAGAAAACAAACCAGCCCTACTACCTTTGTGTATAAGTACTTGTGAAAATATGTTAAGGTTTCCTGTAACTGTAAATGAAAATTTTAAAACATTCCTTCTAATGAAATAAGATCATATCATCATCTTCCACTAGAGAGCAGCATTTTCTTTTGAGAAAAGAGGTATTTGGGTAGCATTTTTTTTTTCTTTCTATTAAAAATGGATTTTTATAGTATCAGGACTGAAATATAACTATGAGAAGGAAGGTTACCTGTTAAAATATATATATATATGAGGAAGGAGATTAAGGGAATTCATTTTCTTAAGAAAGGGAAACCAGAGTCCACACATGCTTTGTCATAAATCAGTAAAATTTTCATTTCCATATTTTTTATGTATTTGACTTAAAAAACCACAAACAAACAAGCAAACAAAAATAGTATTTAAGCAGAAGGCTATAGCCATTCCCAAAAGAATGGAGTGAGTTGCTCCTGGGAAATGAGAACAGCAAATCTGTACTGTGAACTGGGACATGTCTTTTGTGGCAGCATTTTCCATGCAGCAGTGATTGCTACAATCTGTGTTCACTCGCTACAGTGAGCACTAAAATACAGCTGTGAGAGCTTCTCTGAAGCATGAAGTCCTGCCAGCTCTCTGGGTAGTGTCTCACATTCTTCAGCTGCTGCAGAACTCCAAAGCAAGGCTGTATTAAAAACACTTGAAGGTGATGCTGATCGATGCAAACAACCAATGTTTAGGACTGAAGATAATATGAAACATGTGGTCTTCTCTGTGTACAGACAGCTGAAAACAGTAAGATTTATGAAAGATGACTTTCACGTTAATGTCTGAAGGCTACAAGGGTGCCTGTAGCTTTCTTAGTTCCTATCATATGTGTGACTCAATTCACATTGCTGAGAACTTAGTACTGTCTGGCTGTGCTTATGGGTTCTGTGGACCCTGAGCTAGTCTGGATCGTCTTAACCACCACAGGTGCTTCTAGTTCTGTATAGAGCCACTGTGTTGCTTTATCCAAAAAGTCTGTCCTGTGAGTTCAAGCCTTCAAGATCAGGAATAATTGCATGTTCCTGTTGGAAGCAATGACAGCAGACAGAACTGATGCTGCACAGGAATATGGTGGTTTCTGCAATTGAGGATAGAGGGCAGAAATGTGAAAAGACAGGGAATATAAAGATAAGCAAAGGAATATGAAAGCAGAGTAGAGCGGAAGTTCAGAACTGTTTGGGGAGGAAACAGAAAGGTGGTAGCTAGGTGAAGTGATGCACAGATATTTGTAATCTCTATAAGGAGTCCTACTGAAGTGATGGAAATAGCTGGAAAAAAGACAGCTATTCCTGAGAACTAAGATTTCATCATTTTTGCTGGAGATGGCTTTTACTGGCTGTGACAAATGATTCTTAAATCATCATTCATTTGGTAGATGACTCTTAATAATGAGCAGTAACTCTAAATTATTTCCTTCAGTTATTGTATCAGTTTGGATATAATGCTCTTTCAATCAACTGTGCATAGTTACAGCTGCTGAACTACAGTGATATGCTTCAGGTGAGAACAAAACCTGCTGTTCCTGGTGGGTTCTAGTACAGCCCATATGGAAGATCATATCTATAATTGGCAGGTGAATAGGAATCTCTCTTTCAGTGTTGATACCCGTAGTGAGATCAGAGATATTCTGGAAAAATCCTTATCTGAGGTGTTTTTAATAATACACAAGTCCTGCTACTGCGAAAAGGTAGAGAAATTGCACCAATTAAATTCCTTGCTTTGTGTCTCATACTAGAAGAGAGGCAACAACATCTATAAATATCTCTGAATATCAGATGGATAATTCACTCAAGTCTGTAAAAGACAGCTCCTTTGTGTAGGTTTTTCTGTTGTTAAAAATTAGGACTGTTTGCAATGAATGTCTGCCATCACAGCACTATGATCATGGTGGTTTCAGGTCCAGATGGTGCTGAGGAGGTTTAGTCTATGGGAAAAGAGGACATGCAGGTGGTGTCTCCGACTTTGTCGGGTCCACAGAAACCTGGGGTACCTCCCAGGATCTCATACCAAGTTCCTTCTCTTCCATGATGGAGATGTTCTGTCAGTTGGAGACAGTGTTGGCCAGATATGAAGCTGTTCTGAAAGCAGCAGGTACCTGGATTATTAACCACAGACATTTTAGTCTCTTTTTTTGTGGAAGTGTAGCTTAGTTGGCTAGTCTTTCAATACATATCGCAATTTTCTCAGCATGCATCTCTTTTAAAAGTCAAATTGTGTGGATTTTTAGAAGCAAAATAAAGAAAATTAACTGCCAAGAAATGCAAAAGCAGTTGTGAAATTGGGCTGGTCAGCTTCAGGAGTCCCAGAAAATGACAGAGTTAGGTGTGAGACTTCAGAATTATTTTACTTGATTTATTATTCAGGGTTAATTTCTGGGAATTGGTTAGCAATGTGGTGTGATTCGTCCCTGTTTGTCACAGACAGGGGATTCTTTGGCTCAGGTTGATTCACAGCATCTCTGTGGTAAAGTGCTGATTGTCTTTGCAGTAGTGAGGATGGCTTTGGCCATGTCATGGTGGAGGCTTGAGGCACCAGCAATGACACTGTGGGACTCGTTTCTGAAGGGCACAGTGGGTAGGGGATCTCTTTCATGAACTTGCTGGAAGGAAGGACATACCTTGCTCCTTACTCTACCCTGATGCCTGCACTTTTTCGATGCAGTGATGCTAAGATGTTTGCTGTATGTGTATGCTGTATGTACCGCAACAAGCCCACACAATAACTTAATTCCTTTCCTATAGGGCATTCTTTCCAGATTTTCAGCTCATGCAGATATTTTCCTGTTACTTCAGAGACTTCCCTCAAACGTCTATTTTTCAGAAGATATAGAGTTGTTCTGACTTAGGCCACTGCTGTGCATTTTCTAGTTCCTTTTGCATTTATTTCTGTCTCCTTGCTTCTCACACAGATTCGTCCCTTCTGGACCCATAGTGACTGTCACTGCTGGTGACACTGCTTCCCTGCAGCAGTGCTTTGTCAACCACACTGTGCCGCTGGCTGAAGTCAACTCAGCCATGCAAGGTTACTGTGAACAATTGCCTGTAGGATAATTAAACCACTCAAGGAGAAAACATCTCAGCACATCTGGATGTGGAAATTTACTGCCATCAAAATTACAACCATGGTCAAATAACTTGTGAAAAAAAAATTACCCTCTTATATAATGGAATATATTTGCACTCTAAACTGAAATGAAAAGCATCCCTGCTTCATGTGGCTCTTTCTCAGCACTAAAAACTGTATTCAGCCCTTTAAGTCTCCATTTACTTCTGTATTCAGCCTGCTTCTGGCCCTCCCTACTTGGCTGACACCAATGTTGTTTCCCTTGCTTGTGTTTGTGTGTATTCTCTTGAGAATAAATATAAGGGATCTGCACAGCAGCTTGGTAGGTAGCTGGCACATGTAGAATCAGTTAACTTGCTGCCACAGACTTGTAAGACTTTGGGTAATCTTTACACTCTCTGTACTTGAGATTGTCTGTTAAAGAATATTAAATTATAATAGTGTTTCCTGAGCAACACTGTTATGAGGGATGATAGACTCATCAAGGTGAGTCAAGGGACTGTGCTTGAGAAAACTTACATGCCAGATGGATTACTTAGTAAATAGCATTGCCAGGATGTGTGGATCTAACAATGTGGTTAGCATCTGCTGTGTATAGTTCTTTTTACTCTTTCATCTTCCAAAGTAAGTGGAAAAAGACTAGTAGTTGGTGCTCTTGAAGTCAACTCTAAGACATACACTAACTTCACCTGGAAGAGGAGAGGGCAAAGCAGTGAAGCTCTTGGCTGCCATTAATATTCTTGGGAGAGGAGGATGGCAGCTCTAAAGACAAGTTACGGGAAAAAAACCTGTAACAGTACAAATAGCCCACAGTAAAAAGGATAATATTTGGCTTGCCTTGCTGATGAAGTGTATTTATCCTTCATGGAATATCCCTAGCAGACTTGGAGACTTTTTATTTCAGTTATTCTTTTGCACAGTATTTTTATTACCAAACTGGGGCTTAATCCAAGTCCCCTGGAAACCAATTAGAGAACTCAGCAGAACTGGATGAGCTCTGATATATGCATTATATTAAATATTTCTATCCATCAAACTTCCAGCAATTAATGCATCTTTATAAGTTTCAAATAGTTGAACAACACTCTCTAAACCTCATTGCTGCAATACTTGATTCAAAAAGAATAATTTTAACCTAAATCATTTTTAAGGCTTCCATACCACTCAGGACTTTGTTTCACATGTTTCTGCTTATTCTGGGTCATGGTGTGTATGTTCTTTTCCATTTAGTATCAAGGGGGGGATTTTCTCTTTGTTTTGGGAGTTGCTTATTTGTTGTTCAATTCTGACAATTCCTGGTATTTATAATAATTTAGGTTCTACATTAATTTTATGGCATTTTTCTTTTAAAAAATACTAGTTTACTTGAAATGTGACATGTTGAATTTTTACATCTGTGTTAGGAAGAGAAAAAATACAGATGTGTTGAAGATCTGTAGCTCAGTTTAAACTGGATGACCAAACCACATGGAAGCTGGTAATGCAGCTGCCACCATGCCAAGCTGAGACATTATTTCATTCTGGACCTCTCTGATGGCTTTCCCATGCCTTCCAAGGCACGTCAGCTGGCATAGAGACTATATTGCTTTTACCTTCTAAATTAGACTGTATTTTAGGTGTTACTTCATTTCACTTTAGTTACTGTTTCCAGAACTAATTTTAGTTAAGTAGAGTATTTTCGTCATTTTAAACACTCCTCAGCCTTAAGTCGAATCTTGGCCCATAGTTGGGTTTGCCTAAGCAAATTGACTATAGCAAGTTTGTACATGGGCTTCTCTTTGACTTTATTCTCACTGTAATTCCAGTCTTGTGTCTATCTCCTACAAAAAGCATTTCCCTTTCCTGCCCAAGGAGTATCCGGTAATGTTAAAAGTAAAAATTTCGTCAAAAAATGAGAAGCACATGGAATTTATCCAGTATTTATGTAACCAGACATCTATGTATCACTGTCAAATGGCAGCTCAAATCTTAGCTATGGGTATGACACATAGGATCTGCTGAAAGCCCAGCATATTTTTCAACATACTGACCATCTACATTTGTCTGTTCTTTGTAGGCACTTGTAAAATTGTACACCATTAATGAAAGTACGTCAGAAATGCTTCTCCTATGTTATAAAACAGATTAATTCAGAATGCTAGAGCATTCAGTATGAAGCAGTAATAATCCTCTCCAGCTGGATGCTCCCCACAATCCTGCTTATCTGTTTCTGTGCACGATAAACTTTTGGAGTCCAACCAAATCTGAGTATTGGTCTGTTCTCACATGTGGATCTGCTATGTTCTGTTTTTTTCAGGAACTGGGCTGCCACCTCTGTTTTCCCCTTTATCTTAGCATTGCAAAGCAGATGAGTTGTGGGACGAGCTCTTCAGGCCTGTGTGAAAGGACAAGTGTTGTGTGGTATCTACAGAAACAGAGAACCACAGTTGCATGAGTACCTGTCTCCATTTCCTCAGGGAGCTCTTTGGGCTTGGACTAGAAATGCATGGACTCCCCTGGAATTTTCAAGGAATATTGGCTCTTGTTCAGCATCAGGAGCCTTTTTCTTCAAGTCCAGTTGTACCACAATTAAAGCCACAATCTCCTTACCCCAGGAAGCCTGGAAAACTTATCTTTTAACTGAGATGGATTCAGCTCTTAAACCCTTGCATGACAGTGAGCAGGGGAGCTACTTGCTATTAAAAATGCACATGCAATTCTTAGCAGATCTGAGAAATGGAAGATAAGGAATCTTGAAGATTCTTTCTTCAAGAGCCTTTAGAGTCAAATCCTGTTGCAAAACGCTCATTGCTGACAGAAAACCAGTGAAGAGGCTGAAAATGTGCCAAGGCCTTCTCTGGAGTCATTATTACATTTGTCTACCTTCTTTGACTGCAGTTCGTGTTTTCTTCTTATGAGTTGTTAGTTTTGCATGGCTTGTTTGTTGAAGTTGCCTGTGTATATTTAGGGCACCCATTTGCTTTTATCACCCAGTTGGTGTTAAAAGAAGTAAAAGCAAATGATTGGTATAAATAATCTCTCTTGGCTTGACTTGAAAACTGACCTAGAAACTGAACCAATAACAACCTGCAAGCAACAGCTTTTAAAGGGGCTGTTTAACATCTGCTTGCTTATAGAATTAACCACATCACAAGTCAGCCCAGTCTTGGAAAGAAAATTAAATCACCCCCTGGTCTGTTCTAAGCAGATGCAATTTGCTTCTTGCAAAGTGTCTTCCCTACAAAAACTGAAATTCTTACAGCCCTGCAGTATCACCACCAATGTGCCTTTATAGTACTTCTGGTTTTCTTTTGCTGCCTGTTTTTGGAAGTAGTTGTCTGTTTAGAAGTGATTGTGTGTATTCACAGCCCCAGGAGACTATTTACCTATCAGTTTTTCTCCCCCACCACAAACAAACAAACATCCTTCCTGCCAAATATTTTGCCTTTGAGGAAGCCCTTTCTCTTTTAATAAGTTGATTAAATAAAACAACTTTTTTACTTGCTTTTTTTAACAGCCCAGAGAAATCTAAAACCTTCATCAAATACCATGTTTTCTTTGTCATCCTCTTCATTTCAATTTGCCTAGAGTGGGAAAACCCACAATAATGTCTAACTGAAAACTGCCTAGTGTCGTACAAGATTAAATGACTGATAGGTTTTATGGCTATGGGAAAAAAAAAGAAAAAAAAAAAGTCTGCTTTCACTCACATTGTATGTCATAGGAGCTCACTTAAGAAAGAGATAAACCATTTCCTGAAGTTCACGATTACATATTTTTGGGAAAAGATCCTTGTGCTTCTGTGTGTGTCCAACAGCAGCTCCCTCAGTCTGCACCTTCAGCAGGAGCTCCAACGACCTCAGGATTTATGGGCACAGCCCATTCCTGAAGACAACACTGCCAGGTGAAAAATTTTCCCTGGGCAGTGCCCAGACTGCTGACATTATGGTTTGGGTTTGTTGTTTGTTTTTTTTTACGGATAAATGAGATCATTTGATCTGCCGGCCCATTAGACCAGCACCTTCCTATCCTGAAAATGCTAATTAATTTTCTATCAGTCACATCAATGTGAAAAAGTAAACTGCTATTTAGAACAACTGAGGTGCTGGTGTTCCATGTGTTCCAAGTCTCTATGGTGTTTACTTTGTATCTAGAGAGCTCTAATCTTAACTTGATGATTACTTCTATTTTTCATACAGCTGTTTTGGAGATTGCATAATCTTCCTTTCCAGGATCCACTTGTCAGCTTCCACTGACTTACTGTAAATCTCTCAGTACTTTTCTCTAAACCCATAGTTGCTTAAATCATATGATTAAATGAGAAGCTTAGCTTTCGCTACAAAACCATTTCTAGCATACGTGACTGCCAGTGAAGCTTGAAGACCTGTATCCTAAGGGCTCCAAAACCAAAAAGCAAATGAAATGTCTCCCATGTATTTAAAAATAATAGAAAAAACTCCTAATTCTATAGAAAATCCTCTACTTTTGGCCACTAGAATTTCTGATTGATCCAAATTGATGATTTTTGAGGAGGTGATTTACCAACAAACCTACAGCAGCAGAGCTGCTGCTGTGACTCTGGCAGCAAAGCAAGCAGTGTAGAGGAGGAAGTGTTTGAGGAGTAACAAGTATTTTTGCACAGAAGACTATTGTCCTAAGCAAACTCCTATTAAAATTTATAGGAAGCATGTTTCAAAGCCTAGATGTTTCTAAAGGGTGTCTTATCAGAAAATACCAAGCTAAAACAATGTGATAGTGTCGGTCAGTATGTGGATGACTGATGAAGAATATAAATCTCGTCAGCATGAGGCTTTTGGAAGCACCAATTTTGCAAGACAGAAGAATCACTGGCTGCAGTCCCTGTCACTGCAGGTGCAACATTTTATACTACCTTAGTGAAATCCATCTTGAAAACAGGAATGATTTTCTTTTTCTATTTCTCTGCTTTGTTTTTCTCTTCTTCCTTTCCTCTGCTTTCTCTTTTCTTGCTTGATTGTTGTGCTGTTCAGTGTCTTCTTGGTTTCAGCCTAAAGTTCTGTGATCTGTAGGGAAGACAGACTTTAAAAATGACAACTATGTGCTGGATTACATGAATTTGAATCTCTTTTTAGTTTCTAGTGTGAATGTATGACAAAACACTACATTTCAGGAAATGTGGTGAGTTTGCCTTGAAAAATATGATGATTATTGTATAATAAAAGTGCATTGACAAATTACAGGAACAAAATCTTCCTGTACAGACATTGAATCCCGTTCTTGCTGATCTTGATTCTGATCGTAATATTTTCAAAGGCTTGGATGTTTGTTTGGGTTTTTTTAATATAATGTAGTTAATATTGTGGAATTTTTTGGATTTCATATCCTGCACAAGGTTATACAGATTTATAAGAAAAAGTCTTCAAGTGCAGGACTGGGGTTTACTGAAACCTAATGCTTGTTCTGAGGATGATCCTGTCCTCCCAACTGAAAATGTGGCAAGACAAGAACTCAAGTCCTTCACTGCCCCCACCTTAAATCCACAGAGGGAGGTTTTTCAGAAGCTGATATACCAAGCAGATAATAACTTGATTTTTTCAACTCCAATCTCTGCTTTAGAAAATCAATCTCAAGGTCTGATACCTTCTTTAGCCTTGTATGTTTTATGTACATTTGAAAGACTTTGTTTCTGCATGGCAACACTAGTGTTTCTCCTTTCTGAAAAGAAGGTACAAAGCTGAATAAAAATGAACTCCAGTTTCTGCCTCCTTGTCCCCATCTTGTCTCCTAGGTCTTTCTCAGATTTCGTAGGCATAGATACTGCTATCTTAATACACTCTCTCAGACAGTCGCTGTTTTTTTCTAATGCTCAAAGCATACTTCCTCAGTAGCCTAGTTTGCAGATATGAAAAAAAAATCTGTAAAGCTTTTCCAAGGCTTATAAAAATGTACCTATCTTTTTCTGTTAATTTGTCAATCTGTGGTTTAAATCCAATTTTACACAAGTACCAATGACATCTGGTGCTGGAGCTCCATATTTAATTACATTTTTTTAATCCATCCTTTTATTTGGTTCAAACAAACAAAAAACATGCCTTCATTTTGATACTCTGATAAATACCTGGTTGCTTCTTGCATAGTCTGTCCAAGATGGAGGCTTGAATTCAAAGATCTGTCTTTGATTGACTTAGATTTTAGTTCTAAAAATTTATTCCACAAACATATTCATTTTCTGAAAACTCAGAAGGGGAGCAAGAGGGTTTTGCCTATTACAGGCAAGTGCCTGCTACTGGACCCATGGACGAGACACTTATCTGTGCAATGAGAAATGTACCTGAATTTTTCTGAGAGCAAAGACTTGCATTTGCAAGAAAAATGGAGTGTAGGAGACTCAGATATTACAAAAACATATAAACTCCATTGCTAGAAAGAAAGAAACTTGGTACAACAGGGATTTACCTACTACCTGGCACCACTCGAGCAATGGCAGCAGGAGATGTTGATTTGCAAGCAAAAGGCGAGGCAAGTAATGCAGAATGAGAGGACTGATGTTTTACTTGGAAGAGAAGGTAAAGGACTAAGACACACTGCTGGCAAAGGCAGGAGTAAGTAGAGTCCAGAATAAACACTTGCCAAGGCACACCTCCCTCTAGATTTTGAAATGGGACTCAAGATAGCTGAGCTATGCCCTGCCTGAACGATGCCATTCCCATGTTACTGCAACGCCTGGTGAAAGGCACCTATCAGAGTGCCAAATCAGGCAGAGGACAAGTAGCAGGACTGCTGCACAGGCCTAAACTCTGTCTCTTAATATAATGCCTTGTAACGGAAGTTGATGGTTTATTTCCTTTCCTTTAGAGGAAAATGTGTAGGCACATACACAGTATAACACCGTATTTAAAGGACTGCTGAGATGAGAAAGTCTTAAAAACCTGGACACACTTGACTAATTTGTGCAATCTTTGTTCAGTGCTCTTGTGCATTTGCCTTCCAAAAGCTTTCCCTTGCACGGTGACTTGCCCTACATCCTGTAGCAGGCACAGAGGTGCCCTGCCCTGGCACTGGCCAAGAGGGATCTGCTTTGGCTGCACACCGGGTGACACAAGGCGGGCTTCACTTCTTACCCATGATTTTTGACTCTCTTGTGTTTCAACTTTGTTCTGCTGAGGTGAAGCCAACAAGTAATGCATACTGGTGTTAACTAGTACTTTGGGAATGTATGACCACTATACTAGTTAAACTTTGCCTAACTTATCAGAGAAAAATAGGCAGATTTTCTGTAAATTTAAATAGTCTAGAAAGAACAGAGTTTGCAGGAACTTATTAGACGACAAACCTAGCTTCTCTATTTTGTATAGCAAAGAAAGTTGTTGAGAAAACCATGGATCCAAAATTAGAGGAAATGGATCTGTAAGGGCATTAAATAACAAGGAATGGACCAAATATGGAAAACTTTGTTTCAAAATCACCCCATACTTTGCAGTATTGTTGTAAATAATGACTTTTAAGGTTGAGAGAAACTCCTAAATCCTCTTAGTCTCTGCCTTTGCCAGTAGTAGTAGTGGAATGCATAGCACAATTATGTGCTCAAGGCTGTTTTCACATATGAGAGAAATCATTATCTGTTGAACTACATAAAGTGACTTGAAACTTATCTCAGCACCTCAAATCTCCTAATGCATGTGTTAACAGAACATTTTAGGGAACATTGGCTTCCCCTTGTACTCAAGGAGTCCAGCTCTCCAGACACTAAATAAGGGAAATGGTTGTTTGGACAGCAGGCTGTCAGATAATTTTTGTTCCTACTTGATGTAATGGGGTTAACACCACTACCAGTAATGCTCTTTCAGTGTCATCAAAACGTATGAAAAGGGAATTTAAGATGATAACTGCTTGTGGTCATTGTGCAGTCTGTTCCCCTGGCTGTTTGCAAATTAAGATAACTTTTGGTGTGAGTAATGCTGGCAGCCTGTTTACCTTCAGACAGAAATGTTCTTATTCTTTCTTTGCTAAACAATTGGGTCCTCCTGCTTCTGAGAAGCATGAACCGGCCTGTACTCTCACTTGTAAACTACCTGGTTCCTACTTATTTATGACAGGCTGATGTACCTACATTTGGAGGGGAGATGAACCAAGAGATCCTACTAATGTTTAGCTGTCTTGTTTGCAAACTCTGAGTTTTGTAAATTCTAATGGACAAAGCCCCAGGCGGTCTGCTATTATTTTGATGTTTAGCTTTCCCCGGTACTCTCAGGTCCGGAGCTGCCGCCCGGCGCCCACCGCGGCCCCGCCCGCCCCTCAGGAGCTGGCGGCTCGGGGGGCCGCGGCCGGGCCTTTGTCTCGCTGCC
>VWZF01004994.1:15429-76516 GCA_013396755.1 Sclerurus mexicanus
AACTCTACGGTGGTTGCACTTCGGCTGCCAATGCTTGTTTTATGCGCCCGACCCTTTTGCTCTGCCTTTCGGCCGGCGCGCTGGTGTTGGTCCCCGAGAGGCGCCGCGGACGCTGCGCCGAGCTCCGCGGAGAGGCCAGCCCAGCCTCGCTGGGGTAGCTGCTCCCGTTCCCCGAAGCCGGCTGGGGGCTCGGGAAAACCGTACCCGAAGGGGCTTTTCTTCCTTGAGCTCCTCGGGTCCGCCGGTGGTGTCACGCAGTCGCTTCTTGACCGGGCAAAACTGAAACTGTGCCCTGCTGCCCGTCTGCCGGAGTGGGCTGGCTGGCAGCGCTCCAGCAGATGTGCGTTTGAGTAAATATCGTAACTGTTTTTCTTCGGACAGCCTTCTGTTTGTTTGAAGCTATGTTGTTGTACCTCTTCTTGGTGGTTAGAACAGGAAAACCCGTTGATTTGACTGCAAATCCAGACGAGAAGAATTTGTGTGTAAACCACCTCCTTAAATGAGTTGGGGTTTGATCCGTAAGTCTTCCCCTATTTTGTCCCCTCTGAAACAAGTCATAGCCTACTTTCATGTACACAAAACCGAGTTTTAAGATAGTAATAGTATTAGATAATACATAAGGCCTTGCAACTGCAGTTGTGTTTCTAGATGAGAAATTGAAGTAATTAGTAATTCCCAGTGATGTCTAGGTATTCTCGTCCAGCGTGACCAAGTTGACTCATTCAGAAATGTGGAGTCTCTTTCTGGTTGTTATTGGATTTGGGACTTGCAGGATCACTATCTGTTGATGTGAGAACTGCATTGGGAGGGCTTCCTGATTCTTAGAAACTATACCATTTGTGTAAGAAAATAAACCCCTTCAAGAGCTGTTTCTCTCTGGAAAATAGTGTTTGTATGTGCATTTGCACTGTGTACTCTGCCCTTATTTGAATTATGCTGTGGATGTTAGGAGGTTGGTAAACACAAATGTGTGAGGGTCTTATGTTTTGTTTTATGTCAGTGTAGTATTCTAATGAATATATGGCAGGACCCCCCAAAACGGGAAAATGGACTGAAAAACAGACCTCAGCACTTGTAACATTATGTGTTCTGACATCAATGGGAGATGAGGGCACTCACTGCCTTTCAGAATGGGACCCTGGATGGTTTTGTATCATTAGGGTAATGCTCATTCTTGTCTTTTTGAGAAGATGCACTAATGGTACTGGTGAACTAGCATTCCCTAGGCATAAAACCAAAGTTGTAAAACATGAATGGCAGGAAAAAACAAAATAAATGTTGAATGTAGTAATGGTCTTTATTTTTAAAATGCAAGTTGGAATTGCAAAATGTCTCGCACAACTGAGTTCTGGAGTGAAATGTAGTTTGATTAGCGAAATGAACTATATTGCCTTTGATTGTGTTCAGGAGGCTAATTGGAGTTAAATTAAGATCTGGGTGGGGAAGGATGTTCTTCTGATGTGATGAGTTTTAAAATGTTATTGCTTTCATTTATCAGTGATAAAGAGCTAACTTTGACAGTTATGGATTGGTTTTCTTTGTGATAAATGTGTTTAAAAATTAGTTCATAGGAGATCGCTAACAGTGAGCTTTAAGAATAAACCATAGAAAGCTAAAGGGCCTGAGCCTTCCACCCCTCTTGTATATATTGCAGCATTGCTCCCCTGAGAAGGTCTTATGGTAATTGGTCATGAGACTGCTTGTGTGCCCACTGAATGCCTCTGATAATTCCTGGCCTATGTGTGAGTTTGTTCTGGATATGTTATGCAAAGAGTTAATGTTTAAGGGTAACTGTGGTAGAAAGGTTCTTGTTTGGACCTGTATTCCTATGTAATTCAGTTTTATTGTAGTATCTCCTCGTTGGAAGTCTGACCACCCATCTTCACTTCTCCTGCCATTTTGGAATTTTACTCCTTTTCTCTGGGGTGTTGTAGGTGGATGACTCAAGTCACTCTGAGTTTTGAGTATAGTAGTAAAAGGTAAATGTGGTAGCTCTAACTGTTGGATTCTGTATTTAAAATCCTCAAGTGAAACAGTCTATATTATGTAAAATGCCTCTTTTCTTAAAGGCAAAAAATATATATCTTTGAACCTATACAACTGAATTAGTTTTTAAAATTACAATTAGCATATGTAAAAATGACACTTTACAATAGTATACTTAATTTTAGAATTCTTTGGAAGAGAAGGCTAATACAATATATGTTCCCTGAATGCTTGTTAGAGATGAAAATTATTTGTAATCAATAATTTTGTTTAGTGGTGTTTGTTACTTTCTTTTTTCCAGTGTACTGCTGTTGTGAGGGAAGTGAGAAGGTAATCAGCAACATTTTGTTCTGAGTTGCAGAATTCAGCATATAGTCTGGTCGCTACCGTAGGATTTCTCTCCATCCATTTTCATGTGTGCAGCATGTACCATTACTTTCAATTTTCTTCCTTCTCATTTTAAATATTGCTTCCTTTTGTACCTTAAAGGCAATGTGTGAACTCAGATGTAAACTCAGGTTGTTATTTATACAAGCAGTTCTTGTGACTGGCTGGACAATGTAGGGCTGACACTTTTATAAGTATTTATCTGTGGCACATGGAGGGAAGTAAACAACTGGTCTGACTGCTCTGGGAAAATAACTGGAGTCCTGGTAGCTGCTCTAAGACTTTCACTTTGTCTTTACCTAGCTTTTTTTCTTTATAGTGTTTCTGCCAGTGCAGTCCTCATTTAAATGCATTTGTCTTCTGTAGTGACTTCTAATTGCTGATTTTAAACCTAAAACTATATAGTAGTTAGTTGCTCCAATAAAATGTATATTTTCAATGTATGGGTTTTTTTTTTCCAATTTGAGAGTAGTATGCCTAACAGTGTTAGTAAACAGCATGCAGAATATAACAGGAAACTACCTTCTGTCAAAGCAGAAGCTAAAGTGAGTGTGATTTGCTCTGTTTCATTTTGTTGTGTTTAGAGACTTCACCTGTTCCTTGAGTAAAACCTTTGATTACTGCGTTGCTCTTCTTTGTTAATACTTGTGAGAAACTGGCATTGTCCGTGTGAGAGCGACTGCTTGGTTGTTTTAAAATCTCCTAGTGTTTGGCACTGGGACTAAGTACTGTGCTAAGTGTTTGTGTTAATTTATTTGGGAGTGAACTGGTGGATTACCATTAAATAGTTGATTTGGCCAGTGACTTCCATCATTCATCTGAGAAATTCTTTATCCTGATAGAATAACCTATCCTTTTTAATATGCAAATAAATTATTTCTCAGTATTCAGTTGTCTCTTAGATATCTTGCTAACCAGCTAATATTTCACTCTCACTATTGACGTAATGTGACTTTTGTGTCATGAAAAGTGTCCAAGACATAAATACAGTGGAAGATACTTCATTGTGACAAGTACTGTTAAGATGTATTTTCTTTAAATGTAATTATAAGGCCAGAACAGAAATCTAAGGAAACTATCTAGTCTTCAGACTGCTTTCGATAATGTAGAGCTTTACACTTAGATTTATACTTAGATTTTTGTGATACGAAAAAGTGGGAAAAAGGCAGGTTTGGTTGTTGAGCTTGGAATTTGTTTTTTGAGATGAACTTGTGGGACTGCAAAGGTGCTCCTAGTGCTTTGTCTTCAAACTGAGTAGACTGGTGAACTTAAAAAGCTTCATTACTGCTTTCACAGTTATTAAAATTTTTTGTTCACAGTTTCCTTTTGTATTAGCATTTGGTCTTCTGCTTTTCTGTACCCCTACATCTGTAGTTGGTGAGTGTATCTCTGTAAGCTTTGCTATAACATGCTGGCTTTTTTACTGTAGGGAATTAGCACCAGTTTGGATTTTAAACACAGAGAGTATGTTAGGTTTTAGAGGTGCTTTATTTAACAATTTGAGGATGGAAGTTTAAGTTATAAAAGTCAAAATTGATTCCATATTTAAAAATACCTTTAAAGGGGGAGGAAGAAAGGAAGGGAAGAAAATGGTTGTAGATTGACTTTGAAAGTTTTTTTTCTGTTGTTTATTAAGACTTTTTTTTTTTCCTAGCTGTTTGGTCAGACATCGAGTGTTAATTTCCAGTCCAATATATAAAGTTCTAACTTCTTCCTCTTCTTGGAGGGACTATTTCAACTTCCTCCCTCTGCTTTGTGTGTAAAGAAATTGAGTAAGTTGTTTCAGACAGTATAGGATTTGAAGTCACAAAGTTTACTTTGAAAAATTGCAAAGTCTTTCAGCATATTTAAAAACCAAACACAAAAGACAAGATCTGTAAATATGAATTTAAGAGGTGAAGAGCTGGGACTCACTTCTCTTGCAGCACCAAGGAGACCCAAAAGAAGTGCAGTAGTTCCAGGGTTGTCCCTGAAGAGCTGGAAGCATGACTGCTTGGAGTCGGTGCTGGGACCTCTGCATTGGGCCCTCTTCCCTCTCCCTCATAAAGTTTTGACTGATCCCCACAAAACATTGGCTGGTGACTGGCAAGAGGAGCTTGTGAGCAGGAATGAGAATTTGTGGCGGTAGGGAGCTGCGAGACTGTCTGGAGTAAGGGTGTGAGATGGGGAGGTGGGATGTGAGCTCCTGCAGGACTGAGTGAGAAGGGGGGCTCAGGATGCTGAGGGGTGAGGTAAGGGGAGAAGAGAGTGGAAGTGCTCAGAGATGAGAACTAGTGCCCTAAGTATGCATCCCCTGGGAAAGGAGAGACAGGAGAATAAGGAGAAATTGTAAAAGCAGGATTTACTGACTCAAGGACTGAACTGACAATTTTGCAATTAAGTACAATTTGCACTCCCTTCTGTTGCTGAAAATTGAAGAGTGGGAGAACTAGAGCAGTATGTCTGGGTTTTTCCAGACCTGTTATTAGTTCCCAGGGTAGCTTCACAAGTCTTGTTAAAGGATTTCTTAAGTCATACTGATGAAAAAGCAGGCAGCATTCAGAAGTCACATTAGGAGAAGTACAGGTCTTCAGCAGCACTGAGCAGTAATTAAACTTGTTAAAATACCCAGTGATAGTTTTGCAGTACCTGTGTCTTCTGATGACCTCAGATTTTTGGTATCTCTTGGAATTGCCAGGCTGAAAATATGCAGGAAGATTCTGGCAAGTGTTCAGATGGGTATTCCCAATGAAATGTCTAACAGCAGTAAGTGAATGGAAGTAGGCTCTGAATTCCCAAGAAGGAAATGCGTGTTTTAGTAGTTCATAAATCCCAAGAGTGGTAGTTCTCAATTACATTTTTGCTGTGCTCAGAGAGGGGGTAGAAAGAAACCTGGCCACACTAAAGTCCAGGAGACATAATTTTCATCAGAGTAAAATGAATAATAACCATTTTTTATGCTGTTGGTGCAGACAGCTATCAAATTGCTTTGGACATGCACAGGACTTGATATCTTAGAAAATTAGATATGATCAGTAAGAAAAGCCAACAACTTTCTCTAACTTGCTCCTTATTTATTTGTTAAAGCTTAAAGATTGCCTGGGTCTTAATTTTCAGGTCGCTAGCTTGTTCTCATTACCTTTCTCAGTCTCACTGTTGTCTTGCACCTGTAACCGGTCTTTGTTTCTCTGAGCTTTTTGGACCCCTTGTCTAGATAGTGAAGACCTCAGCCACCAAGTGGGTAGTGACTTTGAGTTTTCCAGTTTTGTCAGCAGCCTGGAATTTGAGCCATGTTTTATTTTTTTTCCCTTTGCTACTTGCTTTTGCCACTTTCTGGGGTTTTTTACCTTTCTTTCTTTCTTTTTGCTTCATAGCTTTCCTTGCTCCTGTTAACTGTTATTTCAATTATTTTCTAGCATTAAAATTCCTTATTCAAAACCCTTATCATTAGAAAGATATCAAATAAGTCTTGATAAATTGATTGTAATGATTTCTTATGCTGTAAAATCTGAAGGCCGGAGGTTTCATCTTTCAGAGCTGTTCAGTTCTGGGCTGGTTTTGACTGGGGTTAAACCACACTGAGTTCTTAGCACATTTTGGGTATTACAGTATGAAGCAATTAGTTCCTCTTAAAATTTGTACATATGTCTTAAAATACTGTACATATAATAATGCTAAAACATTTCTTTATGTAAACTGTTCATAGTATTGATGGAGATAGAGAAAAACGTGTTAGTGCATATAACTTTGTAAAGCTCTGTAAAAAGAGCTATAGCAGTGAGGTTGAGATATCTAGGCTTCCAGATTATATTGAGTAGTCAATGCTGAAACTTTATTTGTTATACATGCAAGATGCAAGTCATAGTCTGCTTTTTTGCGAACGGTGGTCATTTAGTACTGCATCATTCTGGTGTAGGAGCTGGAAAGGTCACAACGACTGAGCTTTGGCTTGAAGCTAACCAGTGCTTTTGTAGTGAAAGCATACAAGGATGCTGTCCCCTGAAGAGACTTGTGTTGTTAGTGCATCTTGAATGTCGGAGCCTGGCTCTTCCAAAAAGGCCGTATTTTGGAGTTCTCAATGTTATTCTGGTATATTAACTCTTGCCAGTGAAAGACAGAATTACTAAAATACTAAAGGAAATCCATAGTGCTGTAGCTTAGAAACCAATTCAAAATACCCAGTGCGCAATGTTTGATGTGTAATAGGTATATTCATATGCTTGTCACAGGTTGTGATGCACTGGCAGGTGTGTTGATGATGATGGGGTAATACCAGCATCCCTTGCTATTGTAGCTATCAAATCAGGTTAAATTTGGAAACTCCTGTTGTAAGCTGTTGTACAAGAGAGTCTGATGTCTACAGGGCATCCCTTATAGGCTTCAAAAGGTGGTGACTGCAGATGCGGTACCTGGAATCGGTGGCTGTTGAAGCGCTTGACCATTTGGGGTGAACAGTGAAGGATGTTTTTCTTCACGGTGTGTGATTACTGGACAATACAGAATAACCTGCTACAACTGAAAGACCCTTTTTACCCAAACTGGTGTCAGAGCAGCTTAAGAGCAGCCTATTTTGTATATATAATGCCACCTTCTTCCTCACAACTTCCAAAACCTCTAATTTCACAGTTTGTGGGTTGAACTGCTCAGCACTTTGCTTGTTCACAGCATTAATAAGTTTGTTTTCTAGAGAGCTGCTCTTTGTGTTTTAGAAAATTTTCATTTTTTTTCTAGTTGGCTGCTGAAGGGACTGTATTTTAAATAGGCCATATTGCCCTGATTAAGATTTCCAGACACGCAACTGACCTGTAGTTGGAGAAAGCAAGCAAGCAAGAATGTAAAACCATTAAATGTTTCAGCTGGAGAGTTGAGAAGGTTGGGTAAAGAGGGTTGTTTATTGGCAGGCTTTATTTATCGTTGACAATAAACCAAAAAACTCTCTTCTTCCCCACCTCCAAACCCTCAAAGCCCATGTTCTTTAAATTTGCTTCGAAATTAGCTTTCCTAAAACTCCATTTGGGAGCATTCACATTTATAGCTATTAATGCCTAGTGACAACTTTCTTGTCTCGTGTGCCTCATCTCCTTTCACATTGTCTTTCACATTGTCTTTTTATTCTACCTGCACATACTTGCTGATTCATAAACATGCTTATTATTCATGCACTTACCTTCCAGCATGTGAGTAATCCCCATTTATATGCCTCAGGTTAGGCATGTGCAAATGTTGGCAGAATCCAGGCCTTGCATACTAAATTCTTTGGATTAGACAGTATCTTCAGTAAAGTACCGCTTGTGCCTCAGAAAGTGAGGCTGATGGCTGTTTGCCTCTCAGTAGTGCTCAAAATGGAGTTTGTCTGGGAAATGATAGTTGTGGTGTAGGAAGAGAGGTATTTTCCTTAAGGATGGATGTAAAATGTAGTTGGAATTCTGGACGCTCTTGGCATAAGTGAACTATGTTCTTTTCATACTGGTGCACGAAAATCCCTTCCCAAGTATATTCCTTTTTCCTGGGGCAGACCAGCTGACAAGTCTGTTGGTTTTCTTTAAAAGCATTGGAACTTTTGGATTGGTAAATAAATGTGGAAAATATCCCTAGCAAAATTACCAAGCACAGCTGTCAAATTGTTGCATAGATGTTCATGTTTTATTTTAATAAGCATAAAACGATATTTATCTTTATTGTTTCTGTTTCTTGTTTATATTTAGTTTTCTTGTAGGTGGCTTTCTCCTATTGCGTGCTTTTGTGGAAAAATCACTCTAGGGAGAGTTTTGAGACTTGGGTAACCATGTGATATTGCTCTTCGTGGAGCACTTATATAATTTGAGGGTGCTTTTCGCAATTATGATCTTCTTGCAGAAAGAGAGGTTGATTGAGTTGTTGGGAGTTCTTCAAGTAGAAGTTGACAGAAGATTGACAGAGTTTTTTTTAATGGCTTCTTTCAGGAAATCTTGTTATGCAGTTTTAAAGTTCTCTTAAACACGTCATGCGTGATCTTGAGAACATTTGGAATGATTTTTAAGAAGGTCTACTTCGCATTTTAGATCATTATGATGTGTTTTTTTGCATGGTGTGCAAGTGTGTCTTTTTCATGGTGGTGAAATCAGGTTATCTAAAGGTTTTATTTGAGGCTTTATGCATTACCACATTGAAAATACTTAGTTATTAACTTCACTTCTCAATCTTTAAAATAGTCATTAATGTCCAGTCTGGTATTCCTTTCTGAGAGAGAGTGAGGTTATTTGAGTTTGTATAACCTTTAATTGAAGATAGTATGTGTTGTATTTTTAATAGAATTTTTTTTTTTTCAGTTTGTTAAAGGCCATTTGACTTGAGTAGGTGTGTGGCTAAAAATAGAATAAAAAGCCTGGGTCTGAAAGAGAAAAAAAGCAAACAAAAACTAATGAAAAGAACCCTAACAAACATAAAAGACTTAAACAATAGTAGGCTTTCCTATGTAATTGATCAACTGGTTATTGCCATCTGTTGCTCCATCATGTACTTCTGGAGTAGCAATGAGGTCTGAATGAGTGCTGTAGGGGTACCTGATTTAAGTAATAATGAAATCACAAAATGCGGTACTAAACCCCCTCAAGATCACAAAAGAGGTATTCTCAAGAGAGCATTGACTTTCAATTATATTATTTTCACCTAGAACTGGTTTTTTTCCCCCTGGTTTTTGTAGAAAGGAGTATGGAAAAATCAAACTTTGTTGCTCAGCCCCTTTTCCTCTTTCTGTGGCAATGGACCTTGGGATGCTCTGACTGCATATTTTTTTCCTCTCTATGTGGATACACTGCCACAGCTTTCCTTTGCTGCTCTGGCAGTGCACAAGCAGTACTTGTTCTTTCACTGAAGAAATTAAGTTTTTGAGACTTCCGGTTGCCATTAGGGCACATTAGGAAAGGACACTTTCTGTAAGATGCATTGACTGCTGAAGCTTAAGGGTCTGATTAGTTTGCCTTATTGGGTTAACCACCCCCCTCCCTCCTTGTTGACTAACAAAAGGCTGAATTAGGCGTATAGACTGCAGACAGGAACTTTGAGCTATGTAGCAAGTTATTTTTCTAAATCGCTGGTCTTGAAAATGTGTAGGCTATCACTTTAAGGTATGCTACACTAGCTCATGTTTCAAGTGTATTCATTTGTTACACTGGTTCATGAACCTTTCTTGTTTTTCTGGCATCTTTGCAGTAGTTGGGAATATTTCATGGGCTGCATTGCTGCAAATGTCAGAGCAGTGTTTTGACTGAGCAGAATGTTCCTTGGTAACACTGAGAAGTAGTTTCAGATGGAGATAGGTAACACTGAGAAGTAGTTTCAGATGGAGATAGTTTCTGCTTTCAGATTTTAGGACTTAGTTAGGACATTGAGAGTATCGGTATTAATATAAAAATCAGTAAAAACCGGCAAGAAATATTTGGCTGTCAAGGTTGTGGCAGTCCTGTTCTGTACAACATTGTTCAGTTGAAACTTGTGTGTGTGTTGGACTGGAAGAAAACACAATGTGTAAATGCTGAGCTGTGTTTCTATCTCTGGCTGAATTGATCTTCAGTGATATGCTGTGCATACATGACTTGCATAAAACTTCATTTGTCAGGGAGTATCCCATTATGTTGCCTAGAATGTCAATTTAAGTTTTAGAGCCAACTATAGCATATTCCTTAAGTGCTGCAAAATGCCAGGTTGATTGTATGGTTTTTGGTACTGAACTTGTAGACTTTTGGGGCCTCTGATTTCCTTCCTACCAGTGATAGCCGGAAGGCAAAGGCAGACTGGTGAAACTGGAAGGATCGCAGCATAGCTATTGCCTGGCTACAGCGATGACGGTGCGCTGCATGTCTGCCCTCATGTAAGGAGTGTCAGGGTGCTACACTGCGCGTTGCTGAGCATCTCTGGAAGATTCTTTTGTTTTCTTCTGCAAGTCTACATTGCAATGATACGGTGTCGAGTTTATTGGTTTTGCTCTGAATCTGTTTAGCTTTCTCTTGGGCGTGAGCCAGATCGTATCTGAGGGTTGCAGTAGCTGATGCAGGGAATCCACATAAAAAGTTCTGTGAATTCATCTAATCAAATGCATTGTATGTGTATGCTTGTGCCTGGAAATTTTTACTGCTTTTTTTGTAATGAGAAATGCTTTTTTTGGGGGGGGAGGTGGGGAGAAGGGGCGAGGGAAATCTTTACATTGTAAGGAGATGAGACTTTTAAAGACTAGCTTTCTCTTATCAAAATAATTTTACTTTTTCCTACAGTGCGTCCAAAAATAAAGACTTTGCTGTAGTGTGATTGCATACATTTGTTTCTGTGTAAGACACGAACCCACAGTAATCACTAAAACCATTTTAGATCATATTGTGGTGAAATATTAGCTTGTGGAAGATAATAAATGTTAGGGAATAATTCCCTGGTCTTATGGCATTGAGAGGAGGTGACTTTGGATCATCGGGACTGTAGGATTACTGAGCTTGGGGATTAGGTCATGAGGCTGTGACCTTTGATTTAATTATAACGAGTATCTAATGTGGGTCGTATCTGCATTTTATGTTATCTGTTTCAGAAATTCATCAAAAGTATGCTTAATTTTCTTAATAATTTCAACGGAGTGTTGTTAGCTTATGGAGTAAAGTCTCATTTGGCTGGCTAATCTCTGTTATCTATTTTCTGCTGTCCTCGTGTTTTTTCAGTTCACATGTGGCGTATTGTAAAGACAGGCTTCTCAGCTTTTCCCACTGAGCACTCAGTGTCTTTTCAATGATGGTGGTGGTAGGAGACCTGTTATCTGTATGTTATCTATATGCTTTGTAGAAGATGAACATGTAAGAAAGGGTTTCATAGGACAAATAATTCTGCATTCCCTTAAGAGATATGCTTATACATTAAGGACAACTTGTTCAGTGAGACTCAAAAAGAAGCTACACTTTTTTTAAATTAAGTAGGTTTTGTTTTGAAGAAATTACATAAAACACAAGTGCCTGATGTTCATGTTATGAATTTGTTTTGGTTAACAAAGTTGCTTTGAGCATTTATAAATAAAGGTAGTCAATGGTGTACTGTGTTGGGAAGTGGAAATGAATCCAATCTGGTGATTGGATTGCAGGGTACACCAGTGGCTAGGCGTTTTCCAAAAATATTTTTGCAAGTCCTTGATGAAATAAAATTTTTCTTGAGTTCTCTTGTTATGCTGGACAGAAGTTAAGTTATAGAAGTTAGTCTTTCTGCTCCAACAGAGTTTTTTTGTGGTTTGTGGGTGTTTTAATAAGTGCATGTATAACTGCAGCCTTCTGAACATGAAATTGGGGTTTGCCGAAATGCTTATTCCTATCACAAGTCTTACAATTTTTTGCACTTATAATTTTTCATTTTAATGCACTTATAATTTTTTTTTCTTCTTTTTAAAACTCACTTCAAAGCAAATGCTTAGTGGGTTTTTTGTCTTAATTTTATCTCAGCCTGGAGAAATTTATAGAATTCCTCCTACACAGGAATTACCCGAAGACTAATTTTCATTAAGCATGGATTAATTATCATAATGAAAACAGTGAAATACATATATATAGTTTTCCCAATAATTTGTTTCAGATCAAGAATAGGATTTAAATAAAGGGACTTTGAGTCTTAGAAAGTTTCATTCTGTTGTATCAATCAGATATAGTGCATATCTTCATATTTATCTGGAAGTGGCATCATGGGGAAAAGCTATTATTCTGAGGCTTCTAAACAGCTCTGTGTTTATTATTAGCTTAATAAAGAGTGAGCCTGCTAATGCTTAAGCTAAAAATGATCATTTCGTGTTGGTATAGAAAACAATTTCAACTTCAAATAACGTTCCTTAAAAATGGCCCTTTAGAGATTAGCTTTCTTTGCCAACTGCCTTCTGATAATTTTTTTTCAGCTGTTTTGTGGATGTCTAAACTGAACATCCAGCATTACTGGTGTCAGTTGCTCTACTCTAGTTTCCTGTTGCAAAAATAAGAAATAAACATCACGGAGGTAGGCCTAAGAATGTTGTTAATGGAATGATCACCTCTGAAGGACACAGGGACTTGTGCCATGGAGAAGACGGAAAGCGATGTGTATTCAGAGCAGGATGTGAATAATGTAGTGTTAATGAATTATGAACAACTCATTACAAGGACTGCTTTCATTATGCAAATCGGGTGGAGTTCTGTAAGGGGGAAAAAATATATCATGGGCAATTATATGTGCTTGCTTAAGCCCTGAGCTTGTTGGCAGACCTAGATGACCTTTCATAGACTCAAGTTGGCAATGGGATTTAACACTGTTTTCAACTTGCCTTGCAAATCAGGTGTTCCATGAACTCTGGGTTAGACGAGAGCAGACCAGCCAGCCTGGACTTGGGGTCTCTGCTTTGTAGCATGGGAGGAGTGATGATGAGCTTTTAGAGATTCAGAGGTGATAGTTGGAGAGGGTGGTTGAGAGAAGCGAGAACAAACTTGGTGAACTTCCTCTGCGATGGTGATTGTGAGCTTTTCCTGGTTGGTTTGATACAAAGTTAGTGAAGTTAGTTGAGATTATCATCACTAATGGTTAGAGTCAACACAAAGAATGTCCTGACACATATAATAAGTGTTAAAAAAAGCTTTTTATTTACCAGTACTGCTCCTGTCGGTACTGCTCTAGTAAAGTACATCTGGTTTTGACATATCACTTTGAACACAAAAGTTAAAGGTCAGGATGTTTGTTGTCCAGGGCTAGAGCATGGCCAGGTATACAGTGATTTGTAATTGAAAATGTGTATGAATACCCTTAATTCTAGTGTGTTCTTATATTTGTCAGTTCATGACCCTCAAGTTAAGAATTTGCCTCTGAATCTTTTACCAGGCTCGACTTCCATTACATCTTTCTGTTCTGTGATTGCTTTTTCAACTCTTGTGTAAAAATCATAAAGAAAGCTCTCTGCAGTGCATGGGAGATGTAGGTTGGGTGGGGTAGCCATGATAAAATGGTTAATGCAGGTTTACTGTTAATCTTTGCAGCTCCTCTCAGTTAGGCAAATGGTTCATGTATGATGGTGGAATGTGAATTGACTGCATTATATGAAGACAGAATATTCTTTTTTTGCTGTGCTTAAATGCTACTTGTATTTAGTGGAAACATAGTAACATTTCAAGTATACAATCTTAGTGCTGTTTTCAAACATTAAGCAGAAATTGTTTACAGGTTTGCAGTTAGTGGAAAATGTCAAACTACATGTCTTTTGTCTTCCTCTTGGATATTCCTCTTCAATGCTGTTGCTGTAAGAAATTGTGGAAGTGTAGTTGAGTTATAGTTGCTATACTAGGTTTAGACATAGGATTACAAAATCTGTCCTCTGAGTCTTTCGTGTGAGAAGTTGATTCTTCGATGGAACAAGGTATTTTTGTGTCTTTTCTCAAAACTGGTAAAATTTGCAAATTTTCATGAATGCATGGATTTTAATGACAATAATGAGTTGAAGACTTCTGGAGAGGGTTTCTGTCATTTGGAGGAAACTAATATGTGCATGCAAACACTATGACAGAGCAGATCATGTATTACAAAAACAAATGTTTTACCAAGTTATAACATCTTTTTTATCTTTTTTTTTTTTTTTTAGAATATATGTTCAAAATTACATTTTTTCAACAATTCATCTCACTTTACAGGTTCAGAATGATGGTAAAATGGAGTTTTACAGTTAGAGAGGTTTGAAGCAGGGAAGGCAGGAATTTATCTTGAAGCACACAAGTGAAGCTGGGAATGCAGTACCTACTCTATCACTCTGTTAGACAGTGCAGCCTGCAGAAATAGGAGCACAGTTGTAATTTTCTTCAAAATTAGTGCCTTAAAATACATGATGCGTACTCAAGCCAGTATTAAAGTGCTGTGACTGTATCACAGTAGCTGTGTCTTCCTGGTATATTTTGACAGAAATAGCCTACCACCCTGTATAAAGAAGAAATACAGGAAAGCCTGCAACCTCTCCCAGTGGCTTAGTGTTGATGGACTTTGTAATTACATCTGTCTATCTCCATCTGTACCCTGCTTGGCTAGAGGCTGGATTTAAGATTAATTGCATGACGGAGGATCCTGGCTTACAGCTATATCTTAATTAGAATTCACAATCCACTTTATATAAATATATCTGAAAACTGTTTTAGAAAAAAACATTGATTATAGTGGAAATGAAAAGATTTTGATCTTTCTCTTTTCATAATTTGGGAGTAACTTAAGTATATATAAATATATTCTCATGCCATCTGGTTTATTTCTCTCTTCATTTTACTCTTGGCTTCTGTCATCTTACTTGCTGCTCTTTGGCTTTTTAATTAGAAGGAAAAAGCAAGAAGTAATGACTTTTCTGCGATCATGGTAACATTTCAAAGGTTATTAAATGCTATGAAAAATAGTGCTATTTTGTGTTTTAAGGTTTACTGCTGTTGAGCATAACTCTGATATGAATATACTAAATCCCTTTGTGTTGGGTATAAAGTATTTTACTTATTGTAATTAATCACATTTTGTTATGGGAAATATAATGTTTTTCAGAAATACATGATTCAGTTCTTGAACTACAATACTAAGATTGAACTATTATGGTAAGGTTCTTGCATTTAACTCTTAGGTTCTGGTGGTGTTCTGACTCAAATGGATCTGTTTCTAAAACTTGTGATTTGGAAATATTTAATTAAATGTGCAGGAGTTAACGTTTACCATATTCTGCGAACTCTTAAGATACATTTTGGTGAAGATCAATAGAGAAATTCTATCTGCTCTGATTTGTGTAAGAGGAGTAAAAGAAGGAAAATACCCACTTATGCTTTATTTGGGTTACTTTAATGTCAAGTCCTATCAGGTAACTTCAGACTTGTTTTGGTGTTGGATTTTTTGTTGGTTTGTTTCCTTGGGTTTTTCTAACTCTGTAAAAACAGTGGTTTGGTCCCAAGAGATTTTTCTTCAGGTGAAGTGTGTTTCACAGAGATAAACTCTTAGGTCTTAAAAAAAACAAAAGAGGGGAAATAAAACCTGAGGAAGTCCTAAAGACCTTCCTTAAACAACATCACTTAAAACATTCAGTTCAATTTAACAAGGTGCATACTCATATGCTCCTCTTAAGCAAGAGATCACTTCCTCTCTTGGGTCATGTAAAGATATTGCTGCTTGTGTGAGTTAAGATGATTAAGTATGACCCTAAGGTTTTTAAACCACTGCCTGAATTTCTCATATGATAATTTGCAAACAAAATTTGCTTTCTTGTAGTGTGAGTTGCATTCCAGTTTGACAGCATTTGGAAATGAAATGCTCTGGGTTGGTGCTTCCTTGCTCCTGTTGAAGAGTCTGTGGGGGAATCATTTTACATGTGGAAGAAGATGCTGGGCTGAAGAAAAAGCATGAAGATGTTTTTCAGAATTTGGGGTTCTGTGTTCTTTGGAGCTTCTATTAAGCACCTGAATTACAGGATCATAACTTTAAAATTTTCTTAAAAAATTAGGGAAATGAAGTTTGCTTTTTAGCAAGACGTAATGTGTTTTGAAAGTACAAAAATATGCAGATATATATGCTGACTGTGTAAACAACTCTGTTTTTCTATTTGTTTTTGAAAATACTATTTGTAATACCAAGCTCTTGTACATTTTGCCATTTGGTAGCAATGTACACAAGATCTCTGTTTTGCCAGACAATGAAAATAAAGCCAAGTAACTCTGTTGTGCAGGGTAGAGTGTTATACAGCTGGCCAGAGGTGGTCACTGTGAACCCCCAGGTTCAGGATTGCGTGAAGATCTGCTGCAAGGCTATGTGACTGTTCAGAGTAGCTGACTCAAGATAATTTGTGATTAGCAAGTGATCTTTAGCCTTAGTGCTGGAGCCATGCTAAGAGTGAAGAAGAAAGAAATCTCATCTGATTTTTTTTTTTTACTACTGCATCATCTAAGATCTCTTGTTTTTATGTGATTAAAAGATTGGTATGATATATGTACAGACTGGGGAATGAGATGCAGAAAAGTAGTCCTATAGAAAGGCACCTGGGGGTCCTGGTCAAGGGCAAGTTGAATCAGAGTCAGCAGTGTCCTGGCACCAAGGAGAGCCAACCATGTCCTGGGGGGCAGGCAAAGCATCACCAGCCCATTGAGGGAAAGGATTGTCCTGCTCTGCGCTCCACCGCCGCAGCCCTACCTTGAATACTGTGTGCAGTTTTGGGCACCACAACCATAAGAAAGATATTAAGCCATTAGAGAGTGTCCAAAGGAGGGCAACAAAGATGGTGAAGGGCCTCCAGGGGAAGCCATATGAGGGGTGGCTGAGGTCACTTGGTCTGTTCAGCCTGGACCAGAGGAGACTGAGGGGAGACCTCAATGCAGTTACAACTTCCTTGTGAGGGGAAGAGGAAGAGCAGGCACTAATCTGTTGTCGTTGGTGACCAGTGACAGGAACTGAAGGAATGGCCCTCAGGGAGATTTAGGTTGGATATTAGAAAAAGGGAAGGTTTAGGTTGGATTTTAGGAAACGGTTTTTCACGCAGACAGTGGTTGGGCACTGGAACAGGCTCCCAAGGGAAGCGGTCACAGCACCAGGCCTGCCAGAGTTCAAGAAGCGTTTGGATGATACTCTGAGGTGTGACACTTAGGGATGCTCCTGTGCAGGTCTAAGGGTTGGACTTGATGATCCCTATGGGTCCCTTCCAACTCAGCATATTCTGTGTTTCTCTATAGGGGTGCTGCAATCTTGGCGCTATTTTTTCTTGCTTCAGGTCTGTCTTTAATAGTTTTGCATGCACATTTAGCACTGGTGGTTAAATGAGTAAAGTTGTATCTTGAGGAGCAGCATTACCAAGAGGGGAAATAGTCCTTCTGGGACGGTACCATGAGATTGAGCTGATGAGAAGGGCATTGCTGTGTGGTGGTATAGATGGTGTTGATGTTGGTGGTGTCTTCAACAGAGAATAAAGTACAACTGGGCTTTATAAGTAGTTATATCTTCAGTTTATGTTTATGGCATACGTACAGAACTCACAAGCCTTACTTTGTGCTGATTATGCTTTCTGAAAGGAGTGTTGAACATTATTGCTGCAGCTGGAGTTTCTTTGGCAATAGGGTGTGGTTTTTGTCCTTGCGTATTACTCCGCAGTTGTTCATCCTCTTCCTCATCAGTGTCTCAGTTAACTTTGTCACCTGGTTATTTGAGAACAACACTATCTGCCCTTCACAAAATAAAATTGTTGTGCATATGTTTAAGCTACTTAGCTCATCTCAGGAATTGCACTTTAATTTTTGCAGTAAACTTTATGTAGAAAAAGAAAGCAGCGTTGAAGTAGTTTCCCTAGATCTGAGGTCAGCCCAAAGGCTAATTGCGCAAAGAAGCCAATAATACTGCTTTATAAAGGGGTTGTACTGCAGTGCTAAAATTCATCGGTGAGTGACCTCTTGGAACTCTGTAACTCTACACCCACACATCCTAATTGTCTGCTTAGGTCACAGCCAGCCTTTGATGTCCCACAGACCACCACAGGGTACTGGGCCGACTGGTTCAGCTGCCGCCCTGCTGCTGCCTTACAACAACAGCCCTTTGTTGTGCCCCAGCTGGTCGAGCTGCTTAAGGACCAAGAGCTGCCTGGCCTTGCACTGCACTAGAGCCTGTGCTTTGGGTTACGTTCCCATTAGTAGCACAAAGTCCAAGGAATATTTGCAGTGTGTTTTGTTTGGTTTTGGCTGGGAAGGTGTCTGCTCTGTGCTATATGCTCAGCTTGTAGCAGCTGAAATATGACAGTAGTTCCTGGGTGGGTTAGCAGACTTAGACTTTTCACTCTGTGTTACTGCAGGAATTCTGCTTGTGTTTTAGCTTATACCACTGATGTTTTTTGTAAAAGCTTACTAGAAAGTGGTTTGATTTGTTTTTTTAACTGCTTCTCTTCAGCCACTCTTGGACAAAAACTTCTATTCCTTTGTAGTCAAAACTGACTCAAGAATTTCTTTTCCAGACCTGTGTAGATAAATGTTCTGGTGTCAAGAACAAAAGTTTAAACAGAAGAATGTTGATATATGCACAGTCTTCTGATTACAAGTATTGGGAAAAGCAAAAATTTGCGTGGTTACAGAGATGTTGCTTTTTAAGAGTACTGCCATGCCTGGAAGTGCATGACATATTTTGAACGTGTATATAAACTGATCTGCATGCAAGACATTAGTTTGTGTTGCTTTTATTCAGGCATTGCTCTTAGGATTTAGTTCTGATTTTATAGCTTCTTGCCACTTTAATATAAGCACATTCTGCAGCTTGACTACCAGAGTGCCAGCAATACTTGGGTGTTCAGTGTACATAAGTATAATTTCTTTAGGCCACCCCACCCCACAACATTAGCTTATATTTTTAAATCACAGGGACTGAGCTAAATTGCTTGATACATAGGCATAGAATATATGTTGGCCCATGTACAGTGCTTGAAAAAAGTACTATGGCTGCTTCTAATAAGACTTCCCATGTGCTGGTTTTTTTTGATAGTTTCTTATTCTGACTTTGTTTTCAAGCTTGCATTAACTTAAGCTTAGGGCTTATTTCATTTTAGGAGTACTTGCTTGCTGATCTCATTCAACCTGAAAGCAATGCTGAAGAGTGCAACAAATACAATTATGGCTGTAACATAGTAGAAATGAGGAAAATGAAGTGTTACGTAGGCAGCACCCGAAACCAAGTGGTAATGACTATGGTTACTAAAAAAACTTGTCTGTCTTTAGTCAGAGACCTGTTTGGGGAACACAAACTTGATGAGGAAAACAATAGCAACGTGATAATGACAAAGCTTAGCTGGGTAGGGAGGATTTGGGAGCAGCATATATGAGTTACTGTCTGTACCATCAACCTGTAATCTTTGGAGCTGAGAAGGAAGATGAGTTGGAAGAGAGAAGAAGCAGAAATGCATTACTGTAAAGCTGCACTGAAAGGTATTGGAAAGTTGAGTGGTTGCATTGGTATTGAGTTTCTTTATAGGCTCATTATAGCTATTCTTTTGCCTTTCTGTTTGGTTATGGAAAGGAAATAGTTAAAGGTTGTAAAAAATTTCTTTTTTTCCTTTTATGATTCCTTTATGTTACTTTTCTCTTTTTCTGAGGGATTTGATTTTTGATGGTACTGATTTGCATCTTGAGCAGCAGATAGATGTATTTCAGCCATTCTTTGCAGTAATTAAAATACAAAAAGTTGCTATTTACAAGCAAAAGCTAATTGAAACTAATTGCCAAAATTCCTTTAAAGAAGGGAAAACATTTTGACTGGCAAATCAAAGTCTGATGTTCAATCCAGCCATTACTTTATGTGGTCCTTGCTAAGAGTTGTACAGCATGAAAAAGTGAAACATTCTGAGACCAAAAATCAGAGTTTAGTGGTTTGATTGTGTCAGTTATAACCCACTTGCCTCTTTCAGTGTTCAGTAGCATGGGAAGCATTTCAGCTGAAGTCCCAACCACTGGGGCTTCCTGTGGTTGTGTGGAGACTGATTAAAAACCACATGTGGGGGAAGAGAATTCTTTTTTCATTGCAAGACAAATATTTGTGTCTTTATTGTGTCCATCCCATTCCCAACCCAGGATGTATGTTCTGTAATCATGTATGTGCTGTGGAGTAATTTCTTCTTGAGCCATATTACCTTTTTAGTTTTGTACAGAACCAGTAGCAGGCCATTGAGTTGGATGGCTTTTCAGATCTTATGTTGGTTCCTGTGCAGTCAGCTTTTCTAGAGACACCATTAAGTGATTTCTGGTAGCAGATTGCCAATAGCTAGAATGGCATGTTAAAAAAATTTCAAGCAGGTCATTGGTCTGCATATGTGTCATTTTGACATAGAGTTTGATAAAAAGGAATGGTCCTCCTAAATGTGATGTTGAAGTTCTGAGTGTACAAGTGTGATGTATGAACTTATACATTTCTCCATTTATAATCATGTCCAGAGGATATATTCTTGCTAGCAGTTGAGGCTGAAAAATGAAGGCATTGCAAACCTGGCTGTGGCATCTAGGGATTTCTACAGGTGACTTCTATGTAAACAGAGGTCTTGCTAGTCACCATCCTCAGACATGATGTTTTCATTTCTGTATCATCCTTCCCCCCACTCCCGGTTATTTTATTCTTTGTTTTCAAGGTCTGGTGGAGCTTTTTTTGGAAATGCCATGTGAGGGTTTGTGTTGGCAGTGTTCGTAAAGAAGTCTTCAGTTTGCAGCTGCAAAATCAAATGGATGTTGTTGTCTTTTGTACATGAAGTGAGGGGCATAAGCTTTTGCTGGGAAGTTGATTTATTGCCACAATATGGGTTCTGTACAGTGTGTGTCAAATGGGGTATGGCTGAAAGCATCGATTCTGAAGCTGCTGGAAGTCCTGGTTGATTGAAGGCATAAGTGTGGCTGCAGTTTGGAGCTGTGTTTTTTATGAAACTCTCATTCATAATTGAGCTTATTAAAAAAAAAAACAAACCAGAAACAAAAAACTTTTAATGAGAAAAGTGAAATGTGTAGCTGATGTTGGCACATTTTCTAGAGTCTTTTGTACCTACATACACACACATAGGTTGCTAGACACAGCTGTAAAGTACACCACTGCAGGACATTCAGATGATGGAGGTGATGCTTTTACTGGAGGTATGAAGCCAAAATAATATCCATTCTCAGTTCTTTAACCTGTGCAATAGTTAGTGCAGTATTTTAGTAGTGAGAACATATTTTAGAATGAGCAAATGGCAATAAATTAACATGGTTCTAAGTTTTGGAAATATAAATAGCATTTCATTCTGCATATTGGCTTCTTATTACACACACACACAGAAAAAGTCACTAAGGATGAAAATAAGCATTAAATGGGGCATAGCAATTGTCTTCTCCTGGGGCTGTGCTGAGGCTCAGCTTCTGAGGAGATTATGCCTCCTGCAACTTCTCTCTCTCTCGATGGAAAATAAAAGAATGGGGACCTCAGTCCACAGGAAAATGTAGAGACAGAATGCTGGAACACTGTAAGAATGCTTGCCTTTACTGTTTGCTTCACTGACATTGAACTTAATTTATATGAGGCAATACATCTTAGGTGGGAAATAAATTTTACTTTTGCTGTATTTTATATTACTGTATTCATGGATTTGGTGTAAGATCAAACATTAGAATATATGTTTCTTTTTCAGTCTAGTAAATGGCAATTGGCTCCTCCTCCAGTGGCAGCATTTTCTGTCTGTGCAGACACAGGAGTATGCAAACAAATGAAAATTGGCTCCACCTGTAGCTCAAGTTTCTCCAGGTTCTCAATGTCATCCCTCTGTCAGCGGTTTAAAAGTACTATTAAAGTTCCTTCTTAGAAAATTTTTGCTACGTTCAATTCTGCTGTAGTATTTTTATTTAGATAATAAGCATAATTCTATAGGCTTGCCTTTCTGAAAAGCACAGTAGTGCCATATTGGAGCTTCTGTCTTTGTAACAGAGTAAATTTTATCATTCCAGGTTTTTTTGTATGTATACAAACCACACTGACAGATTTTCTGTCATTGACAACTAAACACAGAGGCAACAGGACTTTTAAAACTAAAGCTGTGGTTTGTTCTTCAGGGCTTCTGGTTTATGCATCTTATTTCTCTTAAAACATGCTGTTGAAGCTTTCATGTTACTTTACTACACCTGTTGAAAGCATATGCACCCTAAATTACAGTTGTAAGCTGTACTATCTGGATTTTTTTTTTTGTTTGCTTTGAAATTTCTGGAAGTTTTTTAGTGGAAAAAAGCCTATGTGCTAATGTGAGTTTTCAAACTGATGTTTTAGTGTCTAGGTTTTAACTTAGTAAGTGTTAGCATAATAGCAAAATATGTGGGAAAAATGTCACCCATTTAGAGATTTATTGCGCCTTGCACAGCCATGATTTTTTTTTCTGGATTTTTCTTATAGTGTACTTGCTTCTTGTTGTGGATGTGTTAAGTTGAACTCCCATGTTTCAAGCTGAGCTGTCAAGATGAGATCAGTGGTCACAGTGGCAGGAGAGCTCTTGTGTCACAATGCAGTTCAGCGTGCACAGTTGAGAAAACTTTCCTACTTATCCCTCCTACCCTTGGTCTTTGCCCTGTTTTCACTTGATGCTACCTGTGCTTATATCTTATAGTCACAGGGACACAGGAGGTTCCTTCAAGTGCCCTGGAAGTTTGGCACAGGGAGCAGAACATTGAAGAATGTGTTAACATTGGTATTGCCCCTTGATAGGCAAGCATTTCCTTTCACACCACAGAATTTTCTCCAGACCTATTCCTGCTGTTAATTAACATGCCATATTGCAAATAGATTATTCCCGATTCTCTTTTATGCTCTTCTTCTGTGCCTGTCTCACTCATTGCACTTAGTGGTTTATGAATAGATTTACCATTGGAGAACAGATTGAGCTACTGAGCTACTGGGCCTTCCCTAGTAACCAGGTTATAACTAAGGAAGTATTCCACACCATTCCTTCACGTAATCAGGGGTATATAAGATTGGGGAGTTTCCTCCCTCGCTCTCTCTCTTCCTTTCGTGTGCTGGGGAGGACATCAGGTCTCTGTGCTGGCTCAGCTCTTATCTACGTGAGCTGAGGCCTGTCGGAGAAACTGGTGCCTCGCTCGTCCGGAGGTGGAGATCTCTACTGCTTTCTCTACTGCTTTCTCTTTTCTGTTACTGTGCTGGCTGTTTCTCAGGAAACTTTCTGCTTCCCATTAATTTTGGGGAAAATGCCCAGTAATTTAACAGTTCTTAAGGTTCATTTCTATTTTTTTTTTAATGTTTAATATTGCTGACTAAAATTGCTGGCTGTTGAAAACCATCAGTTATCTTCTTTATTTTCATTGATTGTGGCAAGAACACGTATATACTGTACAGTGAAGAGACATACTGTGTTTTAACAAATTTTAATCTGAAATTTTAGAACCAGTTATAATGCTTTTGGTCATCACTAGTTGCATATTCATTTTCTTCTAAACGTAGGGTACTGCACTTGGCTTAAGATACTGTTGATCTTGACTTCAGGGATAGAGGTTTGGAATGTTTTTTTTTTTTTTTTTTACAGTTCATAGTTTTGGAAAGGTAAGCCTAAACATAATTTTGCTTCTGTGTATAAGAAGTCACATTTTAATTATTATTTTAATTTATGTTTTAAGAAATTAAACAACCCACCTTATTGTCCTGTGCTAAAACTTCCAACAAAAAAACGTAATTTGTTCCAAATGATATTGAATCAAACGTGAAGTCCACCTGTCTGTGTGCTGCCACTTGTTATCAGTTGTTTCATTTTTTCCACTTGAACATACATCTTCCAGATAAAGTATTTTGTCTTAAAAGAAAACAAAGTAAAGTGTGCAAATGTTTTCCTTACCTCATTTCTTGAAAAGTGGAAGATATAGGCATCGTTTGTAGTTTTGAAAGTAGAATACTAGATTTCTGGGTGTGAAACAGGAATATTGATGAGATGGTGGATATTTTGAAAGATTATGATATGTGTGTTTGGAAGCAAGGGCCATGGCAGGGTCTTCCCGGTCCTATAAAAACTGGTCTGTTTGCTTTCAGAATAGAACTTTTCTTTCTCTTCTCTTCTCTACTAATCATACTAATACTAATCATAAGAGCTCCCCTCCCCACAGTGATGAAAATTCTTACCTTTTTCTTGCTAAGACAAACAAAAATTAAGAAGTAGGAAAATTAAAGAGGCTCCAGTAAGAATATAAACAGTGACTTGGAAAGCCATGAAAGATGATGATGATTAGTCCTAGCCAGGACTAGATCTGTTTCTGCAGTGAGGTAGAAGACAGGATATGCCTCCACTTAGGAGGAATGAGAATAGTATAGGGGTCAGCAGGTTCCTTTGGGTTCTGATTTCTAGTAGTTGGGGAACATGAAGGAGTGTGGTTGTCACTTTCCATTGTATTCCAAAGTCCTAATGAACGCAGAGTAACTTCGCTGATGCCACAGTGGATTTCCTTATTCTGTTTCTCTGTGTTCTAGTAGTTGTTTTTCTTCCCTATCTGATAGGAGGGGAATGTTTTTTAAGATCCATTGTACTTGTAAAAACACAAAGCAAATTGCAGTGCCTCACCAGATGTGCCAGTAAAAGATCATGGTCTGATCGTTTGGTGTGTGGTCTTTCTGCTTGCATCTTTATCTTCATCATTTCTTTGAAACATTGAGTCTTCTCTTCTCTTTACCTGCCCATTATCACTGCTACTATTTGCTGGATGTTGCTTTAATTTGTATCTACTGTTAATTTATGTAGGTGGTAAATGTGCAGTTACATTTCCATGTGTGACAAATCATCCCAGTTCCCAAACTGGGAATGTTGTTTCTGATGAATTCTGGACTTTGCTGGCCAGAGGGTGTGTATTTGCTATGCAGGCATGAATCAGTGGGAGATCATTTAATCTGTGCAAATACTTGCCCTTCTTGTGGGAAGCTGAGGAACCAGGGAGGTGCCATTTTAAAACATTGAAGTTGTGACTAGAATCATCCCACCTTGCAAACCAGATGATGTTGATCTACTGCATCCAAATGTTGAGTGATTAATAGTAGTAGTTAGTATTTGCTTAGTTATTATTTGTTAGTAATCATAGTAGTTATGATTACAGAGGTTCAATCTAGGAGTAGCAGGAGGGAGGTAAGTGTTGTAGCCAGGAAGGGCACTTTCTGTCTCGTTTAAAACGACATACTTCCTTAATGGAGGTTTTCGGTAAAGGGATGTTGCTCACTTCTTCAAAGGGCCATGGTAGCTCAGGTATTCAAGGTTTAATTTTTCAAAACTTCCTTGGTGGCTTCTCTTTACATGTCATAATTGCTTTCTGATGGCATTGCCAAAAAGCACTCGATGCTCTGATTTTTGATGGGGAAGCTTCTGATGTTTATAGAATGAACAGGCTCCAGATCTTCTTGGACGCCACCTGAGCTCAGTTTGGATTTGTAAAGTCTCCTGTAAGCCTGGGAGGATGCTTCTGCTCAACTTGTTTTGGATAGTTGCAAATACTGAACGAGCGGCTCATGTGTTTTATATATGTGGAGCTGGTGGCAAGTCACCAGCTTATTTTTTTTTTCTCCCGATAGTCTACCTGAAGGTAGTAACTTTGTTGTATTAATTTTTATATTGTTTGACTCTGATGTTTGTATGCAGGGGAGTGAGATAGCCAATTCTAGTTGAGTGGGTGAAGAAGGTTTGTGTGGGGTTTTATTTGTATTCCCAAGTGTTAATTTAGATTTGTGCATTGAGTCCTTTCCCTCTGATAATATGTCTGGAGAATAAAGAAAAACGTACTATATGAAGCTGAAAAATAAATTAATATGGCCAAACCCAAAATAAGAGTGTTCATGGGATTAAATCTTGCTGGTTTATTCCATTGTCCTCATAATGAATATAGTAGCATATAGTTTATCTGACTTTGGTCTTGATCAAAAAAGTCGGGACCTAGATGAAAGTGTATAAAGTCTGAAATATATCCTCTGGCTGGAAACAAGTTTTCTTTTAGTTTTCTTTTCTTTTTTTTTCCCCAGGGATCTCTACAGTGACTTGGATTTCTTTCCCCTCGGTTTTTTCAATTCTCCTAATTCTGTGCAATTTTAAGTGCTGATTTATTAAATATTTCTGGAAGAATCTCTGCATTTTAAATAAAACACAATCAGCATAAGCATCTCTAATTAAAAAGCAAATTTAGCCCTTCAAGTGAAAAGTTGCAGGATTTATTTTCCCAGCAGGATAAAGTGTAGCACAGGAAGGGAAAGAAATTATTAAAAGACCTACATGCTATCAACTCGCTTTTCAGTTGAAGAATTCATATTTTCTCTGAAGCTTTCCACTGATGTTATTTGTGAAAGAAAAGAGGTGGTTATATGCTTTTGTACAAATTAAAACCCTTTTGGGATTTGTTACATTGTGGATTTTGAAATGTGAAGCACTTTCTAATGGATCCAAGTTAATAGTCACACTTGTTTCTGACATATCTTCTCATGTACCCAAAATGTCAATTTTTGGAAGATATTATCCAAGCAGAGAGATGTACTATTTCCCCTGAGGAACTTGTGGTTTACAGTATGATTAGAAAAGATGGAATTGTTTAGCTGAGTTCCAGTCATCTGTTTGCTTCTACATACTTCAGTTTACACAGTCTTCCTTTCTTTTTTCCGTCATATATTCCTAATGTTAAAGTCCTGCAATGACATAAGAACAAATGGATGTGGAAAAGCAGCGATTGAATATAACCTAGTTGTTTGTGATTTAAATATCTTGAATATTCTTCATTTATCTAATGGCAGTGTAGAATCAGAATACTTCTGTAGCAACAGAAGATAATGCAGTACTATGTGAGAATAGGGAAAAAAGTGGTGCAAATGTCTTCCAGAGAAGAGTTGGAGTATTGAAGATGGCTGTAATGCATGGCAGGGAAAGGTTTAATCCTGTGCTTCTAGACAGTGATCCTTCTCAACCTCTGCCTTTGTCATTTCCTAAGCACTTTTTCATGTTACAGAGTAGTTGAATTTTGTAGTCATTGTAATGTCTTTCAATATTTGGGTCTTACGGGTGCAGTGGCATTATAAGTCATTGTAATTCACTTTGGGGTTTTTTGTGGGATTTTTTAGAGGAAGCTTTTCTTACTTTATAGGAATTGCATGATTTTGATTATGATTTAATCAGTGCTTAACTGTATGTTGGTGTTTCATGCTGAAAGCAGTGTGTGAGGAAAACAATGGATGCAATGAATGTTTACCTTTTTCTTCTCTTTTAAACCCACTGCTATTCTCCTTATGCTTTTTCTGTCCCCTGCACACCCTTGACCTCACTGCTCTCGTGGCTACTGTTGAAAATAGAATCTAAATGAAACACTTGATCCTGAAGACAGCTGCTTTTATTGACAATATCTCCTTTCAGAACTTCCCCAATATCTTCAGAACGTCTTCAAGGAGGAAGATGTAGAGAAGGCTGATATTCTGAAGGCTTAAGGCAGAGAAGAGGTGTCAAAGCTTGCCATTAAGCCTACACAGCAAAGCCTGTTCAGGACTACCTTTGGAGGCACAATTTTTATTGTCTCTTCCGTTGCTGGTGTGGAATCAGTGAAGTGTGGATGTTTATATGGTTAAATGAAGAGTTTGCAAAGTGTTACACCTGACCACCTGACATGCTTATTTAAGGCACATTTGTGCTGGCATCACTAGCTGAACCTGAATGTTACAACTGTCCTCACTTAACCTTCATGCCTGACAAGTGGTGCTGATGGGGAGGCAGTAACCTTATCTGCTCCTCTGATCTGAGAGATGTAGGTGAGAGATGGTTAAGGGGAAACCAGACCTCTGTGACAGGGAGGTGACTATCCAAGCAAGATGGGTCTTGACTTGTTTATTGGCTTAGTCACCTGTCTTGGGTAGGAGGCCACTATTTCCCCCCTCAACAGCTCTGACTTTTGCTGTCCAGTGTGCCGTGGTCCACTTCTTCTGGTTGTAGTCTTCTTTCATCTTCTCTCCTGTCACTGTCTTAGGGGACTCTAGGGCATTGTATTTGCATTTGGAGTAGCACAATGGACTTTGAGTGCATTTGCTGATTTTTTAGCCTCTTTCTCTTCTGTGGACTCCAGGGAAGGTCTACTGCACTCCATTAAGCTCAGTGCGTCCTGTCATTTAATGCTAATGCTACTGCTTCCTGGTGAGACTGTGATTTCAGTCTTTTGTAGGTACACTGAGTGCAGTGAGCTTTAGAACTTTTTCCAGAATTGATAAAGCCAATAGTATTTGTCTTCCTGTATTGCAGGCATTCCACCCCTCCCCCTTACCCCTTAGAGTTGCTTTTATGGTGAATATCTGAGTTTTAAAAATCCTCTCCTTACTCAGATCTGCCTGTTACTGGTACTTCAAGTTCCCACATACTCCTTGTCAGCTCACTGCAGTTGCTTGCTTGGTAACCCAAACCTATAGTCTTAAAAGGTCTTAACTAAGTCATTAGCCACTTCTTGACTTGCTAGTTGATTTCTCCCAAAACAATAATTGCAGAAAAGGTAAAAGGCCCATCTAGCACACTGATGCCCTAGCTATGTAGGAAAAATCTTCTCTAGACTCTAAAATGAATTTAGTCTCACAGCAGGGTCTGCCATGAAGGAGTTGTGTAAAAGATGAAGCCAAAAGAAGTTGCTAGGAATATCTATATCTGAGCAGGGAAACACCTTCAGCATTGCAAAGCACCATGTGGCTGCCTGTCGCTCTGTGGAGCCACAGCAGAGGCTGAAAACATTGTCTCTTCTGGTCCTGCCGTGACCGAGAGAGAAGGAAAAGTAGCAGCACTCACGTCCCACAGAGAAGAGGCAGAAAGGGGAATGCGTATCATAAGTGCTTTCAGATGACTTCCTTTTTTTTCTGGCATTCTCTGCTCTTAACTCTCAGGTAGAGCATTTGTATGCATGAGCACCCTGGTACTTGGGGGAAGAAGGCTTTTTGTTCTGTTTAGTTACATGTGTTACTTTTGCCTTTAGAAACTTCAAGCAATGTGGTTGGCTCACACACACACACTGGCGGTGCCTGTGCCAGTGGAGGAGGTTATCAGACTCTTGCTGCCATCATCACAGCAGAAGGTTACCTCCGGGGAAGGATGAAAAGTTCTTGTGGGTGGTGCAGCTGTAACCAGAAGGGGCATGAAGTTCACCCCTGGGGATATTTGCAACAAACTATTTTTGTAAATAGTTCAGAGGTAATAGAGGTCTGTAATAATCACTCAGCACAGCAGAGCACTTAAGGACATACTTGTTTTTTTTGAATGAGAGTGTAGGTGTGGTTTCTTTTTTATATCTGTGTGTTTGTCTTCAGAAAAACTCTAGTCTATGGTTCAAATATATTCTTAATTGATATTGATATTATTACCTTCTCCAGCCCCACTTCTGAGGTCACATCAGTGCTTGGAACTTGCAAGAGTTGTCTGGTTAAGCTACTAGCTTAATGAAAACTAGTTCATTTCTGGAAAGGTCCTGTATAGATACACACAGAATAATTGCTCCAATTTGTCTGGGTTTAGAGAGGGGTCCCAGTCACTTTGCCATGGATTTGATATTTCCTTTGTCTGCGGCACTAGTGTGCTAGTAGCGCTCACACAGTTCTGATGATCTTTCTGTAATATCAGATGTCCTGAAAAGGACTTAGGTCTGAAGTCTGTAGGTAACAGGGACTTATATCCCTTTTACTAAGCAGAACCTTGTACTCTGTGCCTACAGAATAAATATATATGCATTTAGCATGGAATTACTGCTGGCAGCAGGATTTCCTGATCTACAATACTAGGAGGGGAATAAGAGCTGTATTTTTTGTTCTTCCTTACTTCTTCTATCTCAAATGAAGTAGACTGTCAGGGGAAAAAAATTAACTTCCCAAGGAGACAAGAAAATTTAGATTAAATGATTTAGCTTAGATACATGTTTTCTATTATCGTTTCAAGGAACAGTTGCTGTAAACAGAGATAGAAGAAGCTTGGATGCAAGCTCACTTTTATATGTAAGTGCATATAGTTTCGTCTCTTGTTACAGCACAGCAAAGTTGAGTTTAAAGCCCTTTTGTGACTTGCCTCAATGAAACCATCTTTTTCCCTTGGCTTTTTTTTTCTGAGAGTTGAGTTGAGACTTAATATTGAAGCACACTATGAAGAGCAATATAAAGAGAGTTCATTTTTTTAGGGCTTAATTGGGGCGTATATATCTCCTTTTGAAGCTGAAAGAAGGTTTCGTGAGCATTATGCCAGTAATGTGAACCACTTTTTATAGAGATGCAGAGTTTGAATAAGTCAAATCTTCCAACACAACCTGAATTTCAAAGGAGACATGTTGATTATTGATTCGAACATAGTCCGAGTTTGCATCATTGTATAGATAGATCTCTTGCAATCATGGTGAGCAGTAGGAGTGAGCTGGTTTGTAAATTGTAGTGAAGTGTGAAATTTGGGCTAGAATCATCAGGCTTGTAAGTTTTTTTTAATCACTTAGTATTTATAGCATTAAATATGGAGAGCGGTGTGTGAGAAGGTATTGTGTAACTAAGTTCTTGAATCAGTTGCTGGTTTAATGCTTGGATACTAACAGGGGCTGCTCTTAGAGAGGAGTGTTCCAACTACGTTGTTCCATTTCTTGACAGAAGAAGAAGTTTGGTCCTTGTCAATGTACGAGAGCTGTAGAAATCAGGATATCCAGAGAAGATAGCTTTACAAGATTAAATTGTACATGGGTGAGTTTAGATAAGGTAGATAGTATCTGGAGAGGGGAGAAAAGCCTTTGGACTTGGATACCTTACTCCTCTGCATGGAATCACAAAGGACTGGCCTTAATGGGCCTTTTTATTTCTGTGAACTGTAAATAACACAATGCCATGGTGTGATTGCAGTTATGTTTGTGTTGAGGGGCTTTCCTCCTTGTGTGTCTAATTCTCATGCTGTACAGGAGTAATTTACAACTATGATAAACCCCTTTGTCCTTCTTTAAAAGTCTCTTTGGAGTAGGAAAGTGATGTGACTTTACCTGTACTGTTATCACTGAAGCTAATCAGTTCTCATATTTAGACTATGTTTATGGATGGATGTAGGTACATGTGTGTTCTTGATGACTTGTCCTAAAAAAACCAGTTTGAACCACAATGCTTATTTATTATGGACAAAGTTTGAATTGTTAGCAAAGAGCTCAGGTTAGGCACTGATGGTCTAGTCACCCACAGTTCCAGTCATGCCCCCAGCTGCTTCTGCAGAGGAAGTACCCAGTTGCAAGATGCAATGAGTTAATGAGAGGACTGGATGTGTTGAGGCTAATCTTGAGGAATTAAAGCTTGCTTCCCTTATTACCTGGTAGATTTATAGTCTTTTGAATGCCAGTGCCTGCAGTTTTAAATACCTGTAGTTTCTTTTTCCTTTGTTCTTCCATTTAGGTTTTTTTTTTTTTTTAATGCCATGACCTCTTTACAAGCATTATTAGGTGGGTTGATTTATTTCCAAAATTTAAATTAAAGTTTAAATATAGCACTTAGTTGTACAGTTAATAATACTACTTAAATTTTATTTTGCCATTCATATTACCTGACTGTACAATTATTTGATGAAGTAATATGGTAGAAAGCCTGGTGTATATCTCTGCAAACTAAATGAAGTTGTAATTTCTTAATTGTCACTGTTGCAAATTTAGTAAGGCAACTGTTGCCAATGAAGAATGCGTTTGTAGATGTGTGGTATTTGCTACCTTCTTCCCACAACAGTTTTCTTGCTTTGGACTGCATAGCACAGCATATGGGTATTGTCTGAACATCATTTCCTTTCACTTAAAACTTGTGGGATCAGTTGCAAATGAGCTTTCCCTGGAAGGAGTGCTGCATAACAAGGCCTTCAAACTTTAAGCACTGCTTAGTGTGCTAGGAAAATGATGTATTATTTTCTGAGGTTTAAAGAAGCTAGTGAGGAAATTTGAAGGTATTCAGGGATACTATTTCTGTCAAACTGTAATGAAAGAGAAGGATATTCAACGAGGTGTCTGTTCCCAGCCCAAATAATGATATGTAACTCAGTGCATCATCTGTGTGTGGGCCCTTCAGCATTACTTGGAATATCTAGCGAATGGTCAGAATGACATCTTGCTGGACACTGTGCAGATGGAGAACTGAAGAAGCACATGCTTGCCAGGTGGATTTAAGCCCTACATTACCCAATTTCCTTTCCTAGAGGGAAAGGAATTGGTGAACGTCTTCTACAGCATTTTAGTCATCTGGGAGGTTGAATGAAAATTTACATCTGTCTTCCTTAATAAACAAAATTAATTATATCCTCTTATGTATAATTAAGTGAGTAATCTAGATTAAGGAGATAAACGTAAAGAGAAACAGAGTTTGAGATTTCAGGAAGCTTGTCATAAAAGGAAAGTGTTATTATGTTTTATTTTTTTTTCCCTTTTTTTTTGCCTTTGGTTTATCATACGTAATCCAGCAAACAACTGTCATGTTCCTCATGGATAGAAGTGAAAAAAAATGGATACATTGTCCTTTCTACCAGGGGAGTGGGATGGGTTTCAGCAGAATACATGAATGGGAATTGTTAAAGCATCTATGTTAAAAAAATGAATAAAAATTATATCTCTATTTGTTTGATAAGGTAGTCAGCTGTAATGCCACATCATGTCTTAAAACAGAAGACAGCACTGCTGCATTGATAGTAACAGAAGGACCACTTGTTTAATCCACGAGCCAAAATATGTGACAATTTGTTTCACCTACCTGTATTGAATTTTTACTGGGACTTGACTTTAAAAACAACTTTTTCCCATGTGTACTAAATAGTGTGGTTAAAGAATTCCTAATCAGTTATTCATTTCTCTGCCTTTGGCACATCAGCCTATAAAAATACATATTTCTCTTTTAATAAAGTTAGCAGTGTGTGCAGGTCAACAAACTGTAAGTTGTTCTTTTACCAGCATCTGACTAATTTCAGTTTGCATGCTAATATTTTTATGGTAGTCAAGTATGTTGCTCTTAACCTTGAAATAACTATTGAAAAATCATCACCCATGTTGTTGAAGCATCTAATGGAAGTTCAGGGCTGTAAGAGGAGGGCATGGGCATTCACTGTTGCAGTTCACAGATGAAACAGTGTTGGAGACAAATGACTTGTCATGACAAAGTGCGCTCACTAGAGCTAAAAGCCATCCCAGTCGAAATGGACAGAGACAAAGGTTAAAGCAGTTTTTTCTGGTTCGGAACCTGAATTGCTGCGGGACTTTCTGAATAAGTGATAGAAGCAGCCATTATGATTTCATCTTTGGTCTTGCTGCTCCCGTAGATATCTTTAATAACTCCTGAAGTGGTTTCACAGAGTGCAAGAGATTAAATTAGTAATTTTATAAATTGCAAAGAAAGAAACGAAAGATTGGAAGGTAGCAAAGGGTGTTATTTCTAGCTGACCTGATATACTTAGGTGTGGGTTTGTCTGGGTTTTTTTAAGGAATCATAAGGCTTTCTACTTGTTTGCTTCCAGCTACCGGTTGATGATAGTTGCTACCCTGCTAATTAAACTTCATGGTAATTTTGTGCTTATAAATTACCTCTGTCCCACCTCTTCAGGACATTATTAGAGCGTAACACTGAGATTAGGTCAGTTGGCTAGAGAATGGTGCTAATAATGCCAAGGTTGCAGGGTCAATCCCTGTATGGGCCATTGACTTGAGCTGGACTCCTTGTGGGTCCCTTTCACCTCAGAATACTCTGTGATTCTGCTATCACGACCATTGCAAAATAGCACAACCTCTCTGTCAGCCGAAACACTGTCAGCAGGTCTGTTTTGTGACTCAAGCAAAACAAATTCAGATCTGTCAAGATTTTTAATAGTTTCTACACTTCTTTGTGTGAAAATAGGGTGATTTGACCCAATGATCACAAGACAGTAAAAAAGGACAAATAATGCTAATGAAGTATGTGGACAGCAGCAAGTGTATCCTAATGAAAAAGTGATGATGTAGATAAAAAGAGCTACCTTGTTTTCTTGTCTCTTGGCCTTTCTTCTTATCTTTCTCACTGCCACCCTTCAATATTGTCTGCTTCCTTTCATAATTCACACTGTAGTAAAGGGTGCAATAGTACTTCAGTGGTTTAGATTTCTCTTAAAGATAGATTGTAAATTCCTTTCAGTATAACTTACTGTATTGCTTTGTGGCTAAAGCAAAAAACCTATAGCTGTGAGTGTAGGTGCTGCAAGAGAGAGTAGGAGTGCATATTTAGAAGTATCTGTCCGTAGGTTTATTCTGCTGTGAAGTGTTTTGAACAGATGTTGCTCAGAAAATAGGAATTTTACAGATATTTGTCTAGTGTTGTTTTTATCAGCTCAAGATCAGATGCTTTACTGCTTGTATGACTGACAGCTAGAAATGTAACCATCTGAATTCAGGGGTTCTTTACTGATATCTCTGGCATCAGAGTTACTTAAGGCAGGTTACTTAACTTTTCTGAATCTAAACCTACGCAGAAGTTGTCATATTAAATCAAAATTAGCCTCACTTTACTCTGTCTCCAGTGGTGGTTTTTACTAAATGTTACAGAGAAAGGTACCAAAGTCCTTGTTCATATGTGAAGTGTTGTGTCTTTAACAAGAGTGTATTCTTAATCAGTAGAATTCAAGGACTACTTAGGCAATAAACTATGCTTTTGAAAACTGCACTTTTAATATCTTATTATTTCATTAATAAGTTGTTGTAAAAAGTTTTTTCCGTTGAAAAAGAAAATTAAACTTTTTGACCCTCACCATTTCTGTGAAACTCAGTGAGGCATTTGGCAAATAAAAAAATGGGATTTTTTGAGCTGATTGATTATTCAAAAAGCCTTTTAATGTTAATTTAGTTTTCATGGTGTCCTAAAAATAGGGGTACAGCATAAGTAATAAAGCCACGTTTAAAAGCAGATGAGGAAGAGTCACTGCTAAGTTTGTACCTTTGTTCTTGGAGGTACTCATACCCTTAAAGGTAAATGACCGTGAAACATCTCAAATAAGTTATACATGGATGGAAGCAAATAACCTATTGAAAGTTTTGTATGAGGTCAGAATTTAGCATCTGAATGTCACACAACCTGCAAGAAATGACCATGTCCTGTGGTTTGTGGCAAACCTGGCTGCGTAGGCTGCCAAGAAAAGAATAGCATCACGGGCAGAGCATGGGAGATGCACGTGGGCAGTTGAGTTTGTTGTAAAGGCAATGGGAATATTGCAGTCTGGGTTGTTTCCGGTTTTAATCAAACTTGCTTTCTCCCCCCGCCCCCGTAGCAGTCCTGCCAAAGTCAGCTTGATTTGGTGCATGGAGTTATGGATAAAACAATGTTTGTCATGTTGTCCTGTCATCGGGTCACTGGATTTCCGTCAGAAAAATCATTTGCTGGCATAAAGTTGAATCAGCTGGCAGTCATTGCACTGGGAAGGCAGGTGGGAGGAAGAACAGAGTTTAATTAACAATGGAAATTTGCTGCTGGGGAGCATGGAGGGTTGTTTAATATCCCCCTTAAACACAGACTTGTAGCAAAAGATTCATTCAGGCCAAGTGCTTCTTCCAGGCTCGGTCCTACTATGAGCTAAGTGTTCCTAGTTAGAAAATATACTTAATTTAGGATTCTGCCATACTGCAGCTCTCAATGCAATCTGTAAAGAGCTGTGTATCTGAGATGAGTGCTCCCCATCCTGTGGGATGAAACAACTAATGCTCCTTGAATAAACCCGTGGCTCTTCACATACTGCAGCAGATTCTGTATACTTGTCTCTTTGGCCTGTGGTGAAGGTGTGTATCTGAGGGAGTTCTTATTTCTACACAGTTATTTAGTTAATATAGTGAAGTTTGGAAGATAAAATAGCATTCTTTGAGTTGGATTATAGATAAGGAGGGAGGAAGCCTGCCTATGTACATGTATTTGTATGGAGGAGGATGAGAGGTTTCTATGCAGCTATGGCAATTCTGACAGTCAGGTTATGTCCTTGTAATAAAATTTGAACACAGTGTGTTTTTTGTCCGAAGTCATTCAATAATGTCCTAGAAGATAGCATACTTGGTCCTTTATATTGCTTTCTTACAACAGGTATTGAATGCAATATTTTGGAGGCTTTACTTTGAGATTATCTGACTTGGATTTTTTAGCCTCTCATTGAAATACAGGTGATGGCCAGTGTTACATGGTGTTTCACAATTCAGAAGTTAGAAAGACAGAAGAGAGAAATGATAATTTTGGGTCAGTTTAATTCCATCAGTGTAGATTTGGCATTGATGATTTAGATAGTTGGTATCTTCGTAGGGCATGTTGCTCTTCTCTCTTTTATTCCTTCCTTTTTCTTCCCCCTCTGCCATCATTGTCTCTCTTAACAAGGAAAGTAAGTGTGAATGTTTCTGTGTGCCTGTTTTGTGAGAGATGAAGGCAAACTGGAACACAGTTCTCTGGTGGTTTCCACAGTTAAGCAATTAGTTAATTTCCTGAATTTGTGCTCTTTAAGTAGTCTTCCTGTTATCTGATTAATAAAGACCGTAATAACTTAAAGAAATTTGGCTTGCTCTAATTGTTGAAAGTAGAAGGAAATGAGATTCTTAAAGTTCTTGAGTATATACTGTAGCAGTTTCTAAATCCCTGTGTTCTGCCAAAGCTGTTTAATACAGCCAGGAACTGATCCAAAGCTTATGTCTGGATGAGTAAAAAAGAAAGAAAGTCTGCCATGCAAAGACAGGGTGCTTATGCTATTTTCCCTCTCTGTGTATGAATGTCTATCTGTAAAAGACAGGTTTGGTTTTTGGTTTGGTTGGTTGTTGTTTTGTTTTTTGGGGTTGTTTTTTATTTTGTTTTTAAGTATGAGTAGATTCTTCTGTGTTTCTTAGAATCCTGTGATTTCAAGTTGTAATTTTGAACTTTAGGAACATGCCAGCTGTTGTTATAAACCAGTGAACTGACATCAAATGTAACAGGTTTTAATACCGTGGGACTTCAGTATGCAAGGTGAATACTAGCAGAAAAATATTGAAGCCAAATATTTGGAGAAGTGTGGTGAAAGGCATGTGCACTCCTAGGTATGAAGCACTTTCACCATTTACCTAAGAAAGTATTCATGTCTTCTTGTTAGATTTAGTGTTCTGATCATATTTTTTTGTGCCATGTGACAAGATGGACAGAAAGTGTTAAGAATATGAAATAAAGTGGAAAATTGTTCAGAGGGGGTGTGGTTTTGCAACAAATTTCTCAAAATACCATGGTTGTGTAGCTCATGAATAAGCAGGGTGTTCTGGTGCCTTTTGTTGTAGAAACTAGCTTGTGCCTTTTTCCTTGCCTTTTTACCTCTATCTGAGCTGCTGCTGGGATGATTTGAGTGCTTTCATTATGTGAGGAGGCATCCTATAGAGTGGGGAAACTGTCTGGGAGCATTTGCAGGTACCAGTGATGCATTGCTGGTTTGATCAAGCAGGATACACCAAGTACGATGCCACTTTAGCCTGGATTGAATACATGGATGTGTCCGAACTGTACTTACAGATCAATTTTAAGATTGTGAAAGCTGTGCAGAGTCCTCTGGTTATTGTTTCTAATGCTTATTAATACTGTTTCTGATGACAAAGATGGCACGTGTTACAGGTAACAAACTCATATCCTGTGTAGTTTAAAAACAAACCAAAACCAGACAAGTGCTACCAAATTTCTGTGGTGGTTGTTGTTGGAAATGAGGAATTATGAATGGGTCAGATGATTCCTCCCCTCTTCACAACTGTAGGTTTTCTTGATAACATGCCATATATACCAGATCTTGCATTTACAAATCTGAGCTAATGATTTAAGAACATCACTATGGAGAGTCATATTTCTCCACTGATGAAATCAACTTCACAAAACCTTTCTGTCTCTTCCAAGGAGCAGATTTTAACTCGTTTTATGTCCTGGCTCTGGCGTGTAATGCAGGAAAAGAAGACAGAGAGGATCAGTGTGTCTTGAAGAAAAATAAAAGCGAGATTAATTAAGATGATGTGCTTTTAAGTTTTCTTTCTTCCCTCATAAAAGTGAAAACAGCTAACAATCAGTACAACTTTATTTACTCCTATGTAATCTTTTGGAGGAACTGGACAATTTTTCCTTAAATTGCTGAATATAATCAAGTGTCACTTCTTGGCACAAGATTTTGTTGTGCTTGACTCCCACACAGTTTTGATACAATCTCAGTACACATCTGTCATAAAGATGTCCTACTTTGTGTAATATATTGATCTGTTTTTTTCAGCTTGTTGTATGATTCTTATCTAAGTCCAGACTGCAAGAAATACTGCAAATCATACAAGTTTAGAATATGCAAGGACGTTGAATAAAATTAATGCAGAAATTATTGCCTTTAATAAGCTTTAATGAAATAGGAATGCAGCCTAAATTATTGTTTGCAAATGTTTGAAATGGAAGGAAAAATGCCCAGCAGATTTTTTTCTGAAGGCAATCAATGTGTCAGTGGTATGTTTTTGATATGTGTTGTTAGTAGAATTATTTTATCATATCTTGCTTTTCCTTCATCTAACACCACAGTAATTACAGATGTCATATTTTTTTCCAGTAAGAAGCAGAGGAGATGAGCAAAAACTAGGATTTCTCTCTTATTTTCTAACCTGTCCTTCCTTCACTCTATTTCAAAGGTAGATCCATACAGATAATATTTTCAATTTTTATTTCTGAATTTCAAAGAAACTGAAAGAAAAGAACGAAGAAGTCTTGGAATGTAAGAGGGAGAGGCTATAGGAAAGCCAGCTCTTGAGCTTGGCTGTTGTGAGGACGGGTCTCACATCCTGGCTAGTGCTGAAAGTGGACTCAATTTCAAATGGATTTTCCACATAATTGGTCCCTGTCTTTGCTATGGTGTGTTTATCCTGTCTGTGAGGGATGGGGGAGCTGTTTAGTTAATGTTTTGAAGTAGGATCTGTTTTTCTAGTTCTTCTGGTAAGTAAAATCTAGCATACTCCTAAAATAGCTAGATTGAAAGACTTCTCTGTCTGTTGATCTATTAAAACATGAAAAAACTTGATGCTTTGTAGGTACTTGCTTTTAAGATTAGATACTGAAAGTTGCAAAGAGATGTAAGCAAATTTTATTTACAAATGAAATGAAATTTCTAAGTCTAAATGAAGTTTGAGGATAAGAATACAAATCAGTTAAAAAATGAATTATGCATTGGTAAGTGTAAAATCATAAGAAACTAAAATTATGACTATTGTCACAGGTATCATTCTTAGTCTTCTATTATAGAGATGAAACTCTGTATTTTCAGTGTACCTGAAATAGCCAAATTATTAGTTCAATATTTTGCTAAAATCATTTTTGCCTTTTCATCCAAAATGATTTTCTACTCGGTGCACAGTGCAATGGTCATATACAAATTATACTTTGCCTATTAGATTGTTATGTTTCAGTGATAGGTGTTCTCTCTCATTTAGTGTGTTTAGCATCTACAGTGTCAAGGAAATGGATCATTAGCTTGGTTTGGGGAGAGGAAAAGGGGGGAAAAAAGTAATATTATCTTTATTTTCCTGATTTTAGGGTCTACTTACAGTGTGCTGTCCATAATGCCTTCTGACTCTGAAAGCAGCAGTTCTCTGAGCAGCATTGGTGAGTAAAGTATTAATATAACAACTTGTTGGGTGTGTGTTTTGGGAGCTGGGAGAACAAGTAAGATTGCCTCTGGGAAGGGTCAAGGCATTTTGGTCATAAAATCAAGTAAAGTGAACTATAGGATGTAACCATCCATCTTCATCAGGAAGAAGTATACTTGTTTTGTGCAGTGCAAGCTAAGCCTTTTCATGATGGGCTGCAGTTGTTGCCAGTAGTATCTATTACGTATGGGTACATTAAATGATGTAACTATGCTTTGAGTTACTTAGTAAAATGATGTAAAAATGGAAACATTGGGAGCATACAAGTCTGTGCATATAAAAATATATGTAGATGTGCATGTATGTATTTCTGTCTTTAAAATCACTGGCAAAGACAAAATACTCAGAAGAAACATTATTAGAGGTGTTTTGTGCACAAGATGATCTTCGTCTTTACTAATGCAAATACCTTCTATTGTGAAATCCCTGTAAAAGTCATTTGCCCTGGATAGGCAATGCAGGCTCTTGAATGTTTAAAGTTCCAGTGTTGTGTTAGACATCTGTAGACTTCCTTGACAGCACCAGGCAAGTCAGTTGACTGCTTAATGTTGTAAGTAGACATCTGTTGCAGTCATTGAGTTGAACTTTTAACTCCAACATGCAAGAACAGGATTTTATTGTTGACTGAACTATTTGCTGAAAATAGGGGAAGCTGTGACATGTTAGTTTGATTTTCATCAAGATCATACTTGAATGCGTTTACCTGGAGGAAGGGTAAGTGTAATTTACTATGAATAAATTGGGGCTGGGAATAGGAAAAAAAAAAGTTCCTAAATTTTGAAAACAACCAAACTCTAAAGGGAGCCTCCCAAAGATGGACGTTCTCCTAAGGTGAAATCCAATAAGTTTGTGGGATGAAATGATGGCAGAGATAGAAGTGCAGGTGGTTCTTTCTAGTGTCATGTTTGTGATTTTAAAAAGGAATGGTACACTTAAATATTTTTTGTGTGTGTGTTCCTTCCCAAAAACTGACTTGTATTTTAAGAAATTGAAGCTCGTACTGAATTTAGATTTGTGTGTTTGTCATAAAGAGCTGTCCTAAGAATTGATATATGCCTTTGGCATCTGCAGTGATCAAAATTATTTATAACCAGAAAATTAAGTGCCCTGCTATTAAACAAAACTTGTGATCTACTATTATCCATAATTTTGTTTTATCCAAATGATTTGTGTGAGTTAGAAATTTAATATTTAATAAATTAACAGCCAGGAGGGGAATTCTTTGTTTGAAGCTGGCATGTTTATTTTATGATGTGGTTATAGACTTATTAATGAGTATGATTTTCCCCCAGGTTTCTGACCCTCACATCTTGTTCTGCAAGAGACAATATTTTTTAGGTGATGTAGTATCAGTAGAAAAATTGCTAATGACTAGCATACCCTAATGGACGTGTTTGCAAGTCTCTTCAAAGCTGCAGTCAGATTATATTAATACTAATTTCTTGAATGGCAAGCCATCATAACTAAAACCACTTGCATGCCAGGACACCCTTCAGGCTTCATATGAATTCTTTAAATGGAATCCCAACAAATACTGAGGTGCTGTAAGATTTGAAGAATTTCACATACATCTTCCCCTTGTCTGTCCCCATCTCACTGAAATAATTTTCACAAGGGTAATTCTGTGCAGTGGAAGTGGTAAGTTTACTGTGTGAAATGACTGCATCAGTGAAAGAAGGTAAATAGCTCATGGTTTGGAGACGATGTAAGCTTTAGAATGCGTTCAGTTTGGTGTTGATAGTTATATGTACATATGTATATAAATGATTATTTTTACTTCACCATTGACATAGACTCTTCTCCCAGGACAGATCTATTTTATTATACCTGAGTTCAAAACACTGGTTTCAATGAATACCTTGCTTCTGTTTGTCAAGCAGCTCAGAAACAGATTGACATATTTGAGTTCTCAGGAGAAATGAGAAAGGTATTGGTGCCACTGATTACACCCAGATAAATCATCAGAGAGTTGGGTGTATTTGCAGTTCTGGCTATTTGGGCTTGGCAGGGCATGAGGAATTCAAGAAGGAACTTCCATCTTCATGTGCATGTAATAGCATAAGCAGTTGAGTGGAAGCCAGTTTTGCCACCTATGTAACAGCAGGTTAGCAGCCTTGGAGAAGAAACTCCTTCATAGTTGTAGCTGCTTTTTTCATTTGTATCTGTATGTAAATAAAAATGCAAAGCAATGGCATATCTTTCTTACATCTTTTCCCCACTATTCAAAATTAATTGAGATGGCAATATTTTATTTTTTCTCTTTTGCCTACTTCTTTTTCTTTCCCATGTGTTAATAAAGTTCACGCTGTACATGTAAAATAGGTAGTTTTGTTGATATAGAGACTAAATATTTGAGGTTTATTTCCAAAAGAGGTCCAATATAAACTGCTGTAATAGTGTAATACCATTGTTCTTCAGCCCTATCTTCATCCCCTCAAAGGAACAAATCCTCATTACATTGTCATGGTCTCTCTCTGTGTTCCCTTTTGCTTTGCTCTTGGCTTGTGACAAAGGTTTTTGTGTGTAAATAGAAACATCCTTCTTCTGCCTGCTCCCCGTGCCCAGCAAACTCTGAATGGAGCTACAATCCTGTGTCTCTGACATCAGAATAATTATTTATGGGGATGCAGTGCCTGTTGTGCCAAGCACGGAACAGTGTCACTTAGGAATTGGATAGAAACCAGTAACAGAGCTATATGTGACAGTAGCTGGCTAGTCTCCCACTGGACCAGTCATGGTAATGGAGAGGAATAGAACATAGAATCAAGACCCTCTCTCTAAAAATTAAAAAGAAGGTGCCAATTTGTATGGTGCACTTAATCATTTGACATTTGATGGCACAACAGGATTATGGTTTCTAGAATCAAGCCATTTTTTACCTCTCCTACTACCATAATGAAACTTCAAAGTTTTCCTTTAGTGCGTTAAATATGTGGGTTTTCCTCCCCTCCTCAATGCACGGGTGTTAGGGATTTGTTTTGGTTTGTTTGTTTTTAAGAAACGTTGTTTAATGGAACCCAGCAGTTTGCATGCAGGAGACAGACTATGGCTCTGAGAAGATCCTCTGTAATAGTTTTTATTGTGACATTTTAACAGAAAGGCATTGCGTACTCTTCCATTCTTTGAAAATATACTGAGTTCCTAATTAGGGGATTCTTGGACTGGAAAAGACCTTTCATCTTTTCACATGTATAAATTTCTTCTTTCCACAGCCAGATCTCTTTGCATTGTTTTGATTACAGCTGTCAATCTTGTATTCTCTTCATTCCACATTGCATATTATCACCTTTATCTTTTAACTTTTAATACACTATTATCTTTCCAGTTGTTCAGTTCTTTGCAAATGGTATCACTTTTTCATCGTTTTTTTTCTTACTCTTCTCTGTTCATATCACTGTGCTGCATTTTCCTGTGGGAACTTACATAGACTCATAGAATGGTTTGGGTTGGAAGTGTCATTCAAGATCATCTAGTTTTAACCTCCCTGCAGTCTGTAACAACCACCACCATTGGCTTTACAATTTTATGCCTTCTGCTTGCAGCCATCAGATGGTCCTATATCTGTCTCCATCAAGCTTGTCCAGCTTTGATCAGTTAGTTTTTCACTAACTGCTGTTCAAGTTGCTTAATCTGAGAGCCTTAATTCTTGCTCCAAAGCAAGCATTACTCCCCTCTCATCAGCTTCCTTCCCAACAATGTCTAGTCTTTTATTCCCCATTTTTTGTTGGCCATTTTGACAAGTGTCCTTTCATGTTGTTGTGATGTCACTTTATTGCTTCATACTTTCTACAGCTGTATATAACAAAATAACTGTTTCCACTGTTTGCAGAAACTGTTCAGTTGCAGGTGTAGCTTACGATGCCCAGACACTCAAAGATGAACACACTGTCCTTGCCTGACAGAGTTATTTATTTCCCTCCCAACAGCCTATAGGAGTCTCCATTGTATTTCTTGCTGGTGTTTTTTCTTTGTTTGTTTTGTTAGGGGGTTTTTGTTTGTTTTGTTTTTTTACTAACACAGAGTTTATATTTGCTAAAGACACCTCAACAGCACATACTGATAAAGGAACAAGTGATATTACACTTGCCGGAAAGCCGTGAATGAATATGAAAAGATACTAGGAACACTAACAGTACAGTTCTTTACTGCATTAATTGCCTTTGACATTCCACCTCCTCACCAATCAGTCTCTCTATTCAGAAGTCCTTTTCCTGTAAATTTGGTCTCAATAATTGAAGTAAACTTCATATATATTTATTTCTTATGTAGAAAGCTACACGTTTAATTTACTGGAAACAAGACTTACAGTTTGGGAAATGAACACTCTTTTCCACACATCTAAAGTAACTTCACTCTTATTTTACTCTGCTCACGATTCATGTAGCTCTCTCTGGGTTTGATCCCTAATCTCTCTGATTTTCAGTGTGTTTGTTAGTGATGATCTCCTCTTAAGTAATAAGTGCTCTGAATAGCTTTACTGTATTATTACTGTCTTCTGTGGTGTCCTATTTTGAGGCAGCTATGGTTTGACGTTAGTCTTGCACACGGTGTTTTCAACTTCTGTCACTTCAGACGTACTCAGGATTACTCAGTGGGTGTCATGCCCTGTTTCAAAAAAAGGAACAGTAACAATTATAAAGTCACCTTCGCTCATGTATACTGACTGATGCAGTCTTGGAGAAGGGGCAGTGGTGAGAGACCCACTAATGAATAACTGACCACTTCATGTTATTTTGCTTACTATAGTATCTTTTTAACATTTGACAGCTCCCTGGAGGAATTTCTGGAGATTTGGTTGGTCTGTAATGATTTGAATGGAAATACAGTGTGTGAATACCAATCTCTTGAACTCCAGACAACACCTCGGGAACACGGTGTCTTTCACTGCTCACTGAGGCCCTTTATCAGTCTGTGTGTTAGGAAATCCTTTTGGTCTCAGTGGTTTTCTTTTGGAGCTGTAAAGTGGTATGGTGAGCCAGAGCTCCCAGCTGCTGCAGGAGATGATGTGAAGGACCGAGCACTGGAGGAGTCTCATCCCCTTAGTCAGTATGCAGCAGGTGACCATAGTCACTGTCCTCCTGGTGTTGAGACTGGACACACTGGTCTAGGTTATGCTTTCAGCACACAGTTGTAAGCCTGACAAAGGGTTTAAGCTGGTGAGCTACTATATATTCAAACTCAGAAGCTTCAGCTCTATTTTCCTTGGTCACAGTAACAGATTTTACTCTCAGTTGTATTTTAGCTCAGCAAAGTTCTGCAAGAACTTTTCATATGGTTGTATATACCCATCCCCACTCTATCTCCATTCCTATTTTTGAGTATTAGGTTGTAGATTTTCTTTCATGTTGACCTTTCTAGAGTCACTGTTCAATTCTTTCTGTAGTCTTAAACTTACTGAAGTTAAAAGTTTGTTTCAGTTGCTTCTGGCTTTGTTTAGCGTGTTATATTCTGGATTAAAACAGTATACTGAAGTGCTATCCATTCTTTTGTACTTGCATGCTACATGATCCTCACTGCTTTCATAACCTATTAAGTGTTCTGTCTGTCAGATGAAACTGTTTCCACCGTTCATTATTTTACCTTTTAGTTTCCTTTTCTAAGTGTACTGCTGGTTTTTTTTAGTAGTGTTTTATTGTACCTGCATGCAATTCTGTTTTGTGCTCTCTGCTGTTTCAAGAACCATTTCAAAAGATATATCTGAAGAAAAGTGTCTAAATGAAAAGTTCTGATATGTAATCCTGTTCTAGTCCTCATAAATTATTGAAAGACAGTAAATATTTTAGAATGCATTTTCTTACAGCAGGCAGAAGTCTTTACTCTTCACCTCTTTCCTAGCTTGGGGAGAAACCCTGTTGATCATCCTTTGCAGTACATCTTGCAAGTATTTTTTAACATCTTCTGTGATGGTTTATAAGGCCATAAAGAAATAATATTCTGAACATCCCTGTTGATTTTATTGTTTATCAAAGAAAACAATGAAAAAGGCTTTACTGTACAATGATACTCTCCTGTTTGTTTTCAAGCAAGAAAGGGCACAAATACATGAGTTTAAGAAAAATCATTGTAAAATACAGGCGTTCTGCTATCTGGCGACCTATTGCCTTTTTAATTAGTTGAATCTGTGATACAAGTGTATTTCTCTAAGACTAATGAGTTTATTATAAATCAAAATATATTAATGGTATTTCTTAAAATGAGCAGTTTATGCATTGGTACCCATTTTCCCACCTCAACATTGTATTCATTTGGCATTGTGGTACATTTTGATCGGGTTAATAACTTTTCCAGCCCTGTTTCTCTTGAAATGTTCTTCTATTGTTAAGATACCATGCTACCCCATCCCCAAATATAAAGCTAACTAGGCAGTGGTTTCTCTGTGTGAACATATTATATCTTCAGTCATTGTCAATAGAGTAATCATCAATAATTATATTTGGTATGTGCTACAGTAATGAATCTTTGTGGTTTCTGTGAAGTCCAGCATTTGAAATATGATTGCTTCAGCTTCTGTTTTTAGGGTTTGTCTTTCATACAACCTATTATGGAATTCTTGCAAAATCATGCTTTAGATTAAGTCAGTGCATGCTCAGGACTTAGAATGTATGGCATTGTGGGCAAAGTGCATTCTCACCGTGCATTGCGTCCCTGCTCTTGGCTCTTTCTGGAGTTGGTGGAGCACAGCTTACCTGCAGACTGGCCAGGGAGTGACTCCCAGGCATTCGAGTTCTCAGAACTCAAGTGCAGCATTGTCAAAAATGAGTCGTGAGGCTTATCAAAGTAGATGAATGAGTTGCACTTGGCAGGACATGCAATAAATGCCTTTTCAGAAATCCAGGTTGCCTGAGAAAGCAAGTTAGGTGGCGTAATTTAGATAGAGATTTAGCCATTAGGCTTCTACGTTCTAAGACTAATCTGAGTGGTTAAAATGCAGAAAGGAAGAAGTACTTTTGTAAAAAATAGGCAGTCAGATGGGAAAAGAATACAAACCTGGAAGAACAGGTCACTTTCCTTCTGCTGCATCAAGACATCAGATGCAATAAATGGATTTTAGCATTCAGCTATAGAAGTTCCTCTAAAGGAAACAAATACTAAGCAATTTTTCTGATGTGAAAGGTGTTTACTGAAGGTGTTTGTTTTGTAAGTATTCAGAAATCTTATTTAAGCTTTATAAGACCTTTTGTACAACTTTTGAAAATCTAAGGTCTTTAGTAAATCAAGCAAAGATAAACTTCTGGGCCTTCTTTTAAGGGTAAGAGTGGGAAGAACTGGATCATACTGATCTGTGTTTTTACAGTACTTAACAGCCATACATCTTATGGCTGATACTATGTGTCAACAGTATCATTGCAGAGATGAAAGTATCTGTTGATGTACTTGTAAAAATTGACAAGTTAATGAAAAATAACCCTTTTTGGTACTAAGACAAATGCCTTCACATTAATGAAGAAAGCTTATTTCCTAAGGCTAATTAGTCTGCCTTTATTTAAATCACACTTTTCGTGCTTGGCAGGGTTTTGGGACTGTGTGCACAAATATTCTGCTTGATATGTCCGAACTGTTCCAAGAGAACATATATGCTGACTTGGATTATCTTTGTTTCTTTCCTTGTTTATTCCCTATATCATGAGCCCAGGATAGTGAATTTGCATTATTACTGGTTTCTGTAAAAAAAAAAAAGAATTACATGGAATGTTTCTCATTTACAAGAAAGGATAACTGCATTTTAGAAGTGTGTAATCCTTAGACCTTATGAATGAATGGGCTCCATCTGGATGGAGGAGTGAAACAAAATAATAAGAATAGCCCAGATGCGACTTGTGTTGAGAATTCTTCAGAGTGATGCGAGTCTGTGTTTTTCCAAAAGCTGCAGGTCTTTCCTGCTATTTTTTGTTTCTACAGTTTACGGTTAGAGTATTTGTGTACATTATTATGCAATAGTTAGATTAAAAGAACAGTCTGTGCTCAGAATTTCTCATTACATAATTATAGTAACAGCTAAAAGGAATAAAAACAGCGATCCTGTTATTCTAGAAGTTCTATCTATGATATCCCTGATGCTACAGTTATTTTCGTGGGGGAATTTTAAAGTACAGGTACTTCTACTGAAAAGCTGGAGGGAGATTTTGCATTCTGCAATACCTTTGTGAACTGATAAAAAGCCAATCCTTGCAACTCATTAGTATTTGATTCAGTGAAATAATTTTGTTTGAAATTCTTTCTAGAAACGGTGATCAGAGAGCATTATTTTACTATTCTATCTTTTGTTTCTTCATTAATTAAAAAAAGGCATGATAAAGGTACATTCTAACAAGTTAATACATCTATCAGCAACTTATTTCAGTTACATAATTATGTAAACTATTCCTAGAATTTCTCATTTGGGTAGAAAATAATCTGCTGTATACATTTAGGCCTTTAGTTTTCATATCTGTGATTTTCATCATTGAGTCTTCTCTCATGTGTTTGAGACATAGATGAGCAAAACTATATTTACAGATGAATTTCAAATTAGCAGAACTAAAATTACAGTTGAATTAATTGTCAGCTTGTTATGAAGCAGTATACAAGACTCTCATCTCCTGGGTGGAAGAAGACATATTTTTGATGGTGGTGTTCTCTGAGAAGGCAGCAGGCATCATCTTCCACTCTGGTATTGGGGAAGCTGAGAATTAAAAAGCCCCACAAAGTGCTTTAGATGTATGACTGCCCCTTAGAGGAAATTTGGTGTGTAGTCCAGTTGCAGGGATTACACTATGCATGTGTTAGCCAATGTGGTTAAAAGTAAAGCCCATTTTTCATGATTTCTTGGCAAATCAAATCTTTAACCTTCATATACTGACCTGAAAAATTGTGACGTGAAAGCGCAGAATTGCGTTAAAAATAAATGTTGGCTGTAGCACATAGCAGAATATCTGTGCTGCTAGATAAAGGAAGAGGAAAAGAGCCCCTGTGCTGTAGCAGTTTGCTGTTGCTGGAGTAAAGCTGATGTGGGTAAATTTTGCTCTTTTATTTTTATTTTTTTTAGAGGCGCGGAGATGGTTCTTTATTGGAAATAACTTTTTTGCCTGCAACTTCTGTCACTATGGTTATTTTTGAGATTTTAGGTGTCATTTCTGCAAACTTGCCTTGCCTTGCCTTTTAGACAACTTGTAAGCTCATGAGTGAGCAAGCAACCTTAATCATGCAGACTTAACTTGCAGTGCAGTACCTTTCTGCTAGCATGGAATCTGACTGGAGCTATTCTTCTGTCAACTCACTCACTTATGAAAACTTCCATGGCTTGTATCATTTTTGAATACGATTCTGCGACCAAAAATACAGGATTTTTTAAATTAGCGGTACTTCTTCAGTGAAATTGTATTTCTCTTTTGAGGAGTTCTCTCACTGCCATTTATTTATCTCTTTGACAGGTACGACAGGTAAAGCATCATCACCACCACCTGTAATAGACACGAGACAGATGAGCGAGAAGCTGGAGACTATATTGTATCAGCTCCGTCAGGTAACTCGGGAGAGGGATGAGCTGCGCAAGCAACTTGCACTTTCATCTCCTGGGTCAACCTTTGATGACTGCAGGTAAACATAAAGGAGATGTAACATTTTAATTGAGTTTTCGCTAGTGTTTTCTAGTGTCTTGACTCATACTTGCTTGTAAAGCATTAAGGAACTGGCAGTTTATATATGTCGCTTGTAACGTACTTGCATCCTGGTGATGGGTGTGTATGTAGGTGACCACATCCACGTTTCAGAGCTGCCTGTTGAATGCCTGTTCTCACTTTGTCCAGCAATTTTTCTATGTGAGTGAGGGGAGTAGGTTTCATCGTGTTGAAACAAGAAAACAAGTTGTTTAGGATTCGTGGGGTTTCTTGTGGGAAGAGAAAGGAGACAGTCACTGAAGTATATAGTGTTTTGAAATCAAAAGAGAAGAAAGGGAAATAGGTCTCAATACTTGGCTGGAGAACAAAGATGAGGAGATTTAAAAAAATCTCAGCTATTCCTGTGCTTCTGCAAGGAGAGAGAGATTTGGATTTCTGTTGAGTGGACTAAGTGTTTTTTTAAAAGATAAGCTTTCTGGTATACATATATTGGGGAACTATAGCAGAAATAAGTTGAGAGTAAGGAACTCTGCTTCACTAAGATGTTATGGGTGCTGCCAAATTAAAATAATGTCTTCAAAGTCAGTTAATGGCCAGCAGCCTTATGCAGCTCATTCTATTTTGAGAGTAGGCATGTTGTGAGCAATATATTACTCAGAGTATGAGTTAATTGTAAATAAGTTTTATTGGGTAGGAAGTAGAATTAGTTTATTTTAGAGGGTTAAAGATCTGCTAATGTTTATATCTGACTGGGTACACTGAGCAAGTACTTTTTGCCTGGAGTAATCACATGTATAAATATATTTAAACCTTGGGAAAAAATTGTCTGTCACTGAATCTGAAATAAGAGCAAAGAAGAAATTTTCTGGGAAGTGATGTCATGATGTGTAGCTTCTCTCAACTAGATTGCTTTATTATTGTTTGTTACTTAATCAGCTCTATCTGTGTGTGGTCAGGTGGTTAATTACACTCTTTGTCCTTATGAGATAAGGTCAAGATTTGAACCAATGAACTAATTGAGAGAATCTGGACATTCTGGACATTCTCTTAACTCCATAGCTACGCAGTGCCCCGTTCCTCCCCCTGTGAGTTCTGAGGGCTACTTTAAGAGCGTCATGTTCTATCTATCAGTCTCAAAGGATTGTGGGGATGGGAGAGGAAAACATTGTCAAATGTTAACATTTTTTGCATAGCTTCCAATTACTTACTTGTATAGATGAATTTCTTTTTTGAAGTTACTAAAGCTTAGGCATCGAGGATTTGATAGCTCACAATAATCTTCTGCATAATCCATGATGCTATTAATAAAGTTCTGATGAGCTGTCCTCTAGACTGCTCCAGTTTTCCCTTTGTTAAATCAATCCTTTGCTTTCAATGTAGAACTTGTATGTTGTAGAAAACATAAATGGTTTTCGCTTCAAGAAAAACTCAGCAAAATGAACATGGGTATTTGTAGTCCTTGAACAGTAGTTAGGTGGAGGATGCTGGCTTCCAAACAATCAAATATTTGAAGAGTGGGAGATGAATGAAGATTATTAGTTGACATTTTTTTTTCCTTTAGTGTAAAAGCAACTACTCCTCCCATCCCCATACACATCTCTGTTTTTTTAAATTTTGCTGGTATTTGTTTGGCTTTGTTCTGCATTCTTTCCTAATGTAAAACTAATCTTCAACCTTCCAGGAGTCAAAAAGCAGATGTGGCAAACTGTAAATGCTGAAGTGTGAAAGCTGAAAGATCATTATGCAGATGGTGGCTTTTACTACCCAGGCTTTGTTTCCTGGCTGTGTGTACTGCTTTAACTTCGGCTGTACCAAACACAGGTGGTGCAGAGGCAAACCTTGACACGTCACGTTGGCGTGCTTCAAAGCAGTTGCAGCTCCCAACACACTGGTAGCCTGGGCTGTGTTGGCTCTGACAGATGGCATTCCAAAACTGAGAGATCTTTTCCAAAGCACACGTTGGCTATGTCTAGAGCAGCAGAAGAGGAGCCACAGCAGTGGATTGAGATGTGCTGAATCACATCAACATGTGCCATCCTGCTGGACGGGAGTAGGATTGCTCATACTGTGCTTGTAGATTGACAGTGACTGTATATGTGCATGTGTGGTGGTGATTAAGCAAGATCTGACCAAATAATTTAGTATGCTCAAGTTGCACTTTAGAGACTTAAACTTGCCATTATTACTTATGTAGTAGTAGAAGTGAACTACAACACAAATCAACCCACTGAAAGGTGCCTTTGAGAAGAGACTGTTTGATGTATAATCTGTAATTGTTGGATTTGCAATAGTAAATGATAACACTTGCAAGTTGTTAGGTAGGCATTGCCCATAAAATTGGACCTGTGGTTGGCCTTAGCTTTTGTGTCAGCATCAGCTACATATAAATGTCAGTCTCTCTGTGACCTTGATTTATGGTGAGGGTAATTCCACTGTAGCACAAAGAAGTTCTCACATTACTATCAGAAAAACGATTGGACCTTTGACATTAGCATTTTAAATTTTGTTAATATTTGAATAAGTGCTTCCAAAATAGTAACTGATACCTCTTTTTTGAAATGATAATTTTCTGTATTTTGTGGGGCATTTTAGCATAGAACTGTGGTGATCATGCTTAGAAAAGAGCGAACCACTCTGTGCACTTGCATGGACTGTTTTGTTGCAACAGTTTTGGTTTTTGACTTCTGACCAGTATTCCTGTTTTTCTTGCTGTGACATAAAGCCTTGAAACAATACTGTGGAACATAAAGCCTTGGATAACTATGTGGTTTTTATTTCATGTAGATGAGATAGAATGCAGGATGTTATCGGTGGCATTGTTGGTTCTTCCTCATTGCGTAGTTGGGTTAACTTGTGTAGTAACCTCCGTGGTCTCCATATGTTTGTAGATGGTTGGTTTGTTTTTTAATCTGGTTGGTTGTTTTTGTTTGGGATTCAGTTTTGGTTTGATGGGGGGTTTTTGTTTGTTTTGTTGTTGTTGTGAGGGTTTTTAATAATATATTATTTCAGCAATACATGAAATATACCCAAAGGATGTTAGACTTGTAGAACAATTTTCACCATAGCTTTCAGACTGACCTATTAGTTTAATATGAACATGTGTTAATGAGTCTCAGTAAGCTTAATGCTACAAGTGAGAGTGAAACTGTGCTGCAATTAATGTTGTCATTTAAGGACTGTGGTGGACAGATGGTGCCTACTTCCAATAATTTCACCCTAAGGTCTAATTTAAATCAATACTTGGGGTTTTAGTGATTCTGTCAAGGGTGTGAACATTTCAAATTGAGATTAACTTATGCTAACTGGCTTTGTATTTTAAAAGAATAACACTTGCAGTAGTTGTGGAAATGTCTGTAATGCTGTATGAGTAACTTACAACTTCTCTTGGCACCCCTAAGCACTGAATTTAAAGATACCCTTAAAAAAAAATCCCTGTAGATATGATTTGAACATTTGATTGCTTTATATAATTCTGGCTTTTATTTATTAGTAAAGTTTATCAATCAAGGAAGGGTTTTTTGTTTTGTTTTGCCCAGAAGCACTTCTCTGCCGAAAGGAGAAAAAGAGGAATTAAAATTGAAGGCCTCACTACTCAGTAACCCAGATGCAGCTGAGTTGCCAAAAAGTACCTCATATCAAATACACACCCCCTGAAAGTCTGTGAACCAGATGTGGCTGGCATTTCTTTATATATATGTGTGTATATATATATATATTTATTTTTTTTAACAACTCTCACCAGTGAAGTAGTGTGAAACCATTTTCGTTTTGGTTCAATTGCCAGCTGCATTTCAGTTCCAGAATCCGTGTTGCTGTTTTTTGTATGAAGCAAAGAAAATCCCGATTGCTTTTCAGGCTGTGCTTAGACAGAAGCCATTTGGGAGAGAGTGAGGTGGGAGGGAGGAAGAGTGATCTGTGCAGCAATGGAGCAAATCTGATATGAGAATAAGCAGAGTTAAATTAGAAAGCAATTGTTTTCTTACGGAAGCTTTGATTTTCTCTTTCGGTGGCTTGTTGTTTTGTGGGGTTTTTTTCTGTGCGTGCAGTGTTATAAGAGACCCAGGAGATGACACAGGGACAGCTGTCAGAAGCTCCATTTTGAAACTGGAAAGTTCAATGGTGCAAAAATTCCATGACTGTATAGAGGATGAACAGTTCAATTTAGAGCCTCTTTTAGAAGCTTAGTGCATCAAAACAAGAAGACATAATCCTGCTAATTTAATTTCTGGCATAGTATACATATCAAATTAATTCTAATCTACAAATAACGTATCATGTATAAGTACCATACATTCTAGACGTAATCTGCTTGTTGTAGATTATGCTGGATTGGAGATTCATAATAATTATTTGAACAAAATTTGATTTATCTTATAGAAAAGTGAGGCAGAGTCCGACATGTTTTCTCAATCATTTATAGTAGCTTAAAAGAACACACAATCTGGTATGTAATTCAGCAGAATAACTTGGTTAAATTATGTAAATTCAATGCTCAGTTAGTCAAACAGGTCAAATTCTGCCAGAACAGATGTATGTTCAGTGTCCCATTGGAAGTCTTTCAACCCTAACTGATTTTCCTATGGAGCTATAGACAAGGTCCTCCAGCTGCTGCCTACATGAGAAGCTTTTTCTGGCCCTGATTTCCACACACCCTCAGGTGACTTTGGCAGCCTGTTTTCAGCCCCACTCTCACTGCAGTTTTGTGCTTTATTGCTGAGAGTTTGACACGGTGGCACAGGAAAGCCGAGTGTGCTGTGATGGGCTTGTTCTTGTGTCAAGTGACTGTTCTGTGGTAATGCTGCTGCAGGAGAGGTACATGCATGCTCTGTACTGTTGTTTTTGGCAGTGTTAGTGATAGTTAGACAAAGTGATCCCATTATTAGGTGTTACATCCCACTATAGAAGCAATACAGGTTACAGTCAGTGACTTTTTATTGGTGGGTTGCATCTTAATGTGAAGTGGTCAGTATTTAAAATAAAGCATAATATAACCTAAGTATCAACAGTTGTGTGATAGTGTTTTTTTATTGGATAGTAATTTTTCATTCTCTTGAGTAGCTGATGTTTGACCTCATATTCTTCCATGCTAGGCCTAGTCCAAAACCCAGTCATGATTATGAAAGGCTGAAGATTCAGTGCATGAAAGCCATGTCAGACCTACAGTCTCTGCAGAATCAACACACCAAGACACTAAAAAGGTGTGAAGAAGCAGCAAAAGAAGCAGATTTTTATCAGTAAGTATTAGTAGAAGTGTACGAGATAAGAGTTTACCAATCTACTAGATCAAAAAGTATTAAAACTTGATAATCACGTAATTTTTTAATGCTGTTTTTCTACTTTAATTTGAAGATCAATGCTTGCCTGCGTCAGATAAAACGTTTCTGGCCCATTTGAAATGATAAAGTATGACCTGCTTGTTTTACTTCTGGAATTCAAGATAGAAATCCCCAATGTCTTGATGGGATTAAAAAGGAAAACCAGATTACTGATTTGAAATTACAGTCTGATAATTTTACTGTCAGGCTAGAGAGAGAATATAATTCAAGAGAAAGTAACTTCTGACTCACTTCCAATAGATTGTGATAGCTCTCATGACAATTCGTGTAAGTTTTAACACAAGTTAAATCCAGATGTTATTTTCTGCTCTAGTAAATTTTAAAATCCTGACCTTCTTTTAAAAAAAACAGAAAAGTTTTCATTCCAAAGAATTTCTCGTTTCCAATTAAGTCTGAATAACAGATAGCAGATTAATAACCTGCATCTAAAGATTATATGTACTTAATTGTGTGAATATTATTTGTCAAAAGGCGCGGTTTTTTTAATAGGTTCTAATTTTAAGGAAACTTTTTTTTAATGCTTTGGATCATTCTGTGTAGGAAATGTCAGTAATTTGACTTCATAAGGAAGGACTACAAAATGTATTGGAATGCAAATTAGTTCTATTCATTGCTGTGTGTTTGTTTGGGTTTTCTTTTAGTATATATAAATACAGACTTTAAACATTTGACCAGCAAGTGTGATACTTCATTTAGAATTGTTGTGCTTCAACAATAAAAATACTTATGTGTATCCAAAAGTCACTCTTTTTGATCTGCAGTAATCAAACATGTTCAGTTGATATATCTGCTCCTTTTCAGCAGTGGTTTGGTCTGATTTTGGACTGCTACCTGAAGTTTTAATCTGAATGATAGCCTGCCCACATGGCTCTTGGTTGTTTAAGTGAGAGTGTATTTCTTTCAGTAATTATGTCTTGCATAATGAAGTGTGGAAGAACTTTCCTAACTTTTTACCTACTTGTGTATAGTTGAAACATACATAGTGTGTTTGTTGGTTGTGGTGGTTTTTTGATAGTTTGGCGGGTTTTGTTTGTTTTTAAAGCTGTAGCATACAAGGAGATTTTTGTGCTTTTCGTCTGTTGGTGAGCTGCTGCTCTGCTGAGGAGCCTGAGAGAAAGTGGAGATGATTAGTAGAATAATTTCTATTATCTTGAAGATCATCTCTCATTCATGTTGTGCTGTTTCTGTTTGCCTGCATGCTTTTAATGGCTGTGAAATGGCATTCATGGGAGGCATAAATCCAGCATCTATTCTGCAATTTAAGAGTAGTGCGTACTTTTGCGTATTTTCATACTTACGTTCCTGCTGGTTTCTGACTTTTTTTTTTCCCTGGTGTTTGGAATACACAAATATGCAAACTTAAGTTAGTTTGACCTGCTTTCTTGGTAGGAAAGACATGTTTGAAATTAATTAGTCCAGGACTTTGTCCTTGCAAGTTGGCCTCTAAGAGCATTTGATGTGTGCCGTGACAGCACATTGCACAGTCGGCTGCTGAGTGACCAGTCACAACTGAAGGAGGACATGGATACCCTGAAGAGGAAAAACACACAGTTGGTGCGAGAACATAATCACCTCCAGCAGTCATGTGAGGAAATGAAGAGACTTCACGATGAGGACCAGAAGGAGATAACGGACCTGCGGAGCCAGCAGCAGCAGGTGAGCCCCAGCACAGGCTATGTGCTACAAGAGATCGTGGGTTGGTCTTCTGGTAAACAAATCTGAATACACAGCGTTACTGCCTTTTATGTCTTACTGATTCTGAAACATCTTCCGTACATTTTACAGTACTAGGGGAGAAAATGACATCTTGGGTACTAATTGGTTTTCTGTGTCCAGCTGGAAGAAAGAATGTGTGATATAGAATATGAGATGGCACTAAGGAATTTTGATAGAGATGAAAAAGCGTATGTGAAGATTGTATATGCATGATATTTGTTTAAAGTGGGTAAAGAGGCTTCAAAAATCTAAGTTGAAATTGCAAAGTGATTGAAAAGATGACTATTTTTCTAGGGTGTTTTATGGGACAGGGCTAGCTTTAAACTTGCATGCTGTGTTTGATTTTCAGAAAGAATCACATTAAAAAAAAAAGAGTGACAGTCACTTTGAGAACCTTTGGGGTTGGTTTTGATGTGTGTTGGGTTTGGTTTGTTTTTTTTTTTTCCTTATTCTAGTGACAATGTAAAGGTTAGTGGAATGAGCGAGCTATTCAGTTAAAAAAAGCTACAGGTTGATTAATGTTTTTGAACATGAAACAAAAAGAGACAAAATTTTCAGGACTGGAAGAGTTGGACATTTCAGAACTTTATATCACAAGCTGTCTCCAGGTCAGTGTTTTTCATGTATTCTGAAAATAAAAAAGCAAGAGTAATACTAAGGAGTAATTGGTCATACCAGATGCACTGTTCACCTGTGGAAAAGTCTGATCATTAGTTAGAATTCTTACAAATATGTGGAATGGTTAAACAGAGTATCTTGGTTCACTCTGTGTAGGCTGATTCACAGGGCAAACTTGCAAGTCAAACATTAGGCTTCAGAAGCAAAATCTGTGCAAACCAAAATAATTATTTGCTAGGGTAGGAGGGTCAAAGGTCAAAGCAAGCTGGATGTGCTGAAAGGCACTTTAGGAGGTGCTTGAGGGCTAGTATGAAGGGGAGTGAAGATTTGTTCTTCCTTTTTATCCATTCCTCTAACACTGTCTTGCAAGCTCTGCTGTGAAATGGTTAGTGACTTGGTTCAGAGGATAGCAGAAATGGTTTACTGTGTAAACCTGAACAAATCCCTTAGTTGTCCTGTCCCTCAGTTTCCCAGTCCTCAGAGGGGATGCAAAACCTCCAAGAGAAAGCTCTTATATTTTGTGGGTCTGTCCTGAAGTTTGATATTCTCTGAAAGCACAAAAAGAGGCTGAAGTATCATTGTCAGTATTGATTTAAAGGAATTCAGTCTTATGTCTACATCATTGTCTACAACGATTAAACCCTTAAAGAAAACTATGCATGTGACTCTCAATGAGAAAGTTGTGTAACTCCATTTTTCAGCTTGTCAGAGTGAATCGTAGTATCTTGAAGGAGTGCCAAAGTCTTATCTTGTCCATGCCACTTCTCATATGAATTAGTCTGTGTTGATACCTCATGTTTTGTTTTCTGACATGTTTCATAACAAAATACACCTTGATGGCCTGAGAGAGCAAAAGCATTTGGTCATATTGCTCTTTGTGTAGGATTGTCATGGATTTGCTGTGTAGCAGCTGGCCAGCTTAAGTTCCTGCTGCTCACATATGAAGTTTCACGTTGCCACAGCTGTCTTCCGTGGATCAGCTGAGACTCTACTTTTTCTCTGACTGGAATTTTGAATGGGGGACCTTCTTTATTGCACTGCTGTTTATGTCTTCCTCTGTCAAGTGTCTGTTAGCAAGTTTATGCTAAATTCCATCCAGTTTCTTGTATATTAGTCCTTTTTTAAAATTATTTAGTGTTTGCAACATAAATGCATTCCATATATGCTTTAGACAGCAAGAAGTGGTTTGTTTCTGTTTGGATTCTCAAATAATTTGTTCTCAGACCTGTTCTCAAACTGCTTTGGGAAACAGTGTTCAGGAAAATAGCTTTCTTGAGTGAGCTTAAATCAGTATGTATTTATGCTTTACTTATGCCTACATTTTACCATGTGTTTAGCTTGTCTGAAATGGTTCGCTGAAGCATGCCAGCTGATCATGGGTCCAGATCTGTGTGGGTTATGCTGCTTACTCCACTGAGGATTGCGGTGTATGTGGAAATAGCTCAGTAGTCTTTTTCCAGGGCTGCTTTATGAACAGTAACTCACTACTTCCACGTATCCTGGATAGTTAAAGGAGACCAGTGTCAGGCTGAAGAACTTTTGTCTCTCCTATCTTGCCTGTGTAGTGAAGGAGTTTATTAACAATAACAGTTGTTACCTGCTGCCTATGGGCAATGAAGAGTGGACAGTCTCTTGCACTCTCCTTTGATTTTAGTCTGCAAGCAATCCAGGTCCTTCCATGTTCAGGAACTGGTCCTTAGTCTGAATATAATACACAAAAGAGAAGTCAGTTTGTACATATTTGTGCAGGATAACTGCTCTGTTTTTGGCTTCAGATTTTTATAGAGCTCGTGTTTTCTGTCTCTTTTTCCTTCTAGTTGTTTAATACTTTTTATTTTCAGATAGTTAAGGGCATATCTTTGTAGGCTAATGTAGCATTATATTATTACTGGCACCTCTCTGTATAAAGCATTCCAGTTTCTTCCCACTGCTCCATAAGGGCCAGATTTCAATTTAAAAGACAAAACCGGAAAAAAAGGAGCATAGAAATAAAATAATACTTAAAAAAAAGAATAAAAAAACGAGGCTTCATTTCAGGCATTTTTTGCCTTTTGAGAATGATCAAGGACTAGATTTGCTGAAGCTCATTAGGGCTTTATTTTGTTGTTGCTGGTCATTTGTCATCAGTGTCACTATTTGCAACAACATTGTTACGTTGATGGAAATTAATTTGAAACTAAGAGTCAGGTCAGGCTATATTCACATTTAAATGGATTTTTCTCTTCCTGTTCATATTTTGTGCATAGCTTTTGAAACACAAACCTCTGTGGGTAGTTGTAAGGTGAAATACTGTATGAATATTAAAATAATATCTGCACACATATGTCAGGTAGATTTGATTCTCTTAAAGGCTTTAATTACTTGATTTGTTCAGAGAGGATACAGGCAACCTGTCATGAATGCCACCTCGTGGGCATTTCCTGAATTACCACTATCATCCTGGTCATGAAGTAGAGATAACCTTTTCTTGAAACTACAAGAACTTGGAAAATGACATGGATTTAATAGGCGTTCATAGCAATTACCCTTTGAGAGAGATTTTCATAAACTTGTACAGTTTTAAGTTGTGACAAAGCAGATTTTTAACCCAGTTGACAGAAAGCAGGTGTAGTAATGCTTTAGAGTAACAGTAGCACTTAGAACAGTTCAATCTTTCCTTAATCATTAAGAAGAGTTATTGCTAAAATTGATTAATATATTTTTGTTCTAATATTGTTTCTTATGTATGTATTTGAAATCATATTTACTGATGTGATTAAAACCAAAGGTTATTGATAGGGTTTCTGGCATTTTTTTAGGTTATGAAACAAAACGGATCATCAGAGATACTAAATAGACTTTACGATACAGCCATGGACAAGCTGGAGGGTGTGAAGAAGGATTACGATGCCCTAAGGAAACGGTACAATGAGAAGATTGCAAGCCACAATACGGATCTGAGCCGCCTGGAACAGGCTGAAGAGGAGAACAGACGTCTTCAGAAACAGATTGACATGTTAATGAAGCAAAGGGACACAGCAATTCACTTTCAGCAGCAATATTCATCCTCTCTTAGGAGGTATAATCAAGTTTTGATACCTTTGAGATATTCTGTAGCGTCATTAACAATTCTAATGTCGCATCTTATTTTCATTGCAGTGGAATCACAAATACCTTTCTAATCTTTTTTCTAAAAGTTTCTCCAGCGTATGCTTTGTTGATGTGGTAAGCATGTGCTTCTATATAAAATTTTCTGCAAGGTCCTAGAAGGTGTGATGGGGATGTTTATTTGGAGAAATGGCGCATTTTCCTGAGAAAAGGCTTTCCCAGTTATGGTTTTGGAATCGTATGAGGAATTTTAACCATTGTTTGTCTCATGTGAGAAATGTGTGTGCTACATCTTAGCCTACACGTGTGCTACTGCATCATTTTGGATGTGGGCTACGGCACTCAGATTTGGCTACAGTTTGCACTTGCGCTGAAGATGAAGCCGACAGTCCTGGTTAAGGCTCTTCTCAGTATTATTTGCTCCTTATAAACTGGTGCAACTGTGCTGGTTTTGACTGGAGTAGAGTTTGTTTTCTTCACAGTGGCTGGTATGGGACTGTGTTTTGGATTTGTGCTGAACACAGGGTTGATAATGTAGAGATGTTTCTGTTACTGCTGAGCAGTGACTGCCCCGCGTTTTCTGCTTTTCGTGCTGCCATGCTGGAGAGGAGACTGGGGGCGTATGGGATATTGAGAGGAGACACAGCTCGGACAGCTGACCCTAACTGGCCAAAGGGATATTCCATACCATATGACATCATGCTCATCATATAAAGTGGAAGGAAGAAGGGGGAATATTTGGAGGGATGGTGTTTATTCTCCCAAGTTAACAGTTACTTGTGATGGGGCCCTGCTGTCCTGGGGATGGCTGAGCACCTGCCAGCCCACACGAACTGGAGAATTAGTTCCTTGTTTTGCTTTGCTAGCATGTGTGGCTTTTGCTTGTCCTGTTAAAGTGTCTTTATATCAACCCATGAGTTTTCTGGCTCTTAACTTTCCAATTCTCTCTTCAATCCCACTGGTGGGGGAGTGAGTGAACTTGGATTAAACCATGAGAACTCCATGGTTACTGCTACTGACCCATCCAATCCTGCTACTTGCAACCTGTTCACTACAGTGAAAGCATCTGTGAAAATGTGATCTGCTTTTCCTCATTAGGAGACAATGTAAGATCAGGCAGGACCAAGGTGTTGCAGATGGAACTTTGCTTTCACGTTTCCTCAATCATCACTGTTTAATATGAATGGCAGAGATTTTCTTTTCTCTCTCTGATCACTTTTGCTTGCTAGTTTGATTGTTTGCTGGTTTCCACACAGCGCTGCTCCCC
>VWZF01004994.1:76523-181946 GCA_013396755.1 Sclerurus mexicanus
TCCCCCCCGCCCCGCCCCCCCCCCCCCCCATCCTTTTTTCTTTTCTTCCTTGCTGGTGATAATTTTTTTTGCTTGGCAAACATTGCCTTAAATCTGTTCTACTCCCCGCTCCCTTGTATCTTCCATTGTTGTCCTTGATTTGACCTCTGAATAGTTTGTAACAATATTGTGGGTTCTTACATGGCGATGAGGTGGTTTGTCATAGTCTCTTAGATTTCTGATACATCCTTGTTCTTCTCTCCTAGTATATTCTTCTTACCTTCATCCTTACAGTTCTGAAAAAAAACACCCTCCATCCAGATTGTAAAACATTAGGTCTTCTGTACTGCCAGCCCCATGAGCTCTTAAACTCAAGACTTTCATGAAAAGAACAGGGCGATGGTTTTGAAATTACTGGTAGATGTCTCAGTAAAGCTATGGCAATGCTTTGAATACACTGCGGTTTTAAAAGAAATGCTTGAAATTTGGTTTCTCTCTCTCAGGAAAGGTCAGGCAACTTACTGCATTAGACAAGAAATTGCGCTTTTATACAACATCGGCAGTGAGTGGGTCTGGAGAGAGAGAGAGAACAAAGTCTGAGAGAGGTTTTTGGGCATCTGAAATTTGGATGACTCTGAAAATCCATGAAGTTTATTACAGCTTTTTCGTTAACAACATTTACCTGTGAGTTCTGGGGTGGGGGGGAAAGCAACGCAATCTTAGTGCCTAGTTGTCATAAAATACTGTTCTCAGGAGAAGTTCTTTTCAAACTGAATTGTGAATTTGTGTGTGGAATTACATTTTTGCCATTTTTGAGAATGCTTTGTCTGTATAAAAACAAAACCTTATAAGTGTAATCAAACTTTTTGAGTACTCTGATTGTGCCATACTTCAGTACTTTCTAGTGATAAAATACATATGTTTTTATCTGTGTTAACAGTCAAAAGTAATATAAACCTGTGAGATACTTTGCATTTTAATTTTACTGGATGACCTATGGATGAAAACAAACAGTAATGTTTGAATTTTGAATTACCCATTGTTAGCTCCATTGTGTGCATTTTTATCATAAACTCACTTTTTTATTCTCTTCTAACCTATCCATTACCAGCCTTGTGGTGTATTTTGGCATGTGGAAGTTCTGTTTTTTCCAATTTCCACATCTCTTTCCCTTCTTCCTGCACACCTGAGAATGTGTGTTGGGAGAAAGAATTAAGTTCTAAGATGAGAATCCAGGCTTCAGTACAGTAGATAAAGTTAAACTTGTGCTATTAAAGGGGTACAATGTTTTGCATTCCTTTTAGAATATTTTTTTATAAATTTACTTTTAAGAATTAAATTGTTTCTAATAAATTTTATGTTTCAGTTCCTTAATGAGGTTCTCTAATATTCCTGAAGGTTCACTAATATTCTTAAAGCAATGGTTATTTTGCAGCACAGAGAATACATTTTCAAAGAAGTCTTCTGTGGTTGTGTTTTACCAATGGATACATTTGGTTATCCAGCCAAATCCTTAATGTATGAAAAAAAGAAAGTGAGTAACAAGTGTCATACTGGTGTTTCCACTTGTGTTTAGGTTTGAATCAGTACAGCAGGAGCTTAGCAGTGCCACAGCACAAAACAAAGAGTTGCAGAGAGAGATGGAGCGACTACAGTCAGAGGTGACAAGGTTCAAAACAATGCAGCTGAAAGCAACAAAGGATGCAGAAAAATACAAAGAAGAAAGGGATTCAGTTTTCAACGAATACCGCCTCATAATGAGTGAGAGAGATCAAGTAATCAAAGAGGTAGATAAGCTTCAAACGGAACTGGAGCTTGCGGAGTCCAAACTGAAGAACACTTCCTCTGAGAAGCGTGTGGCCAGTGAAGAGATGGAAGCTTTAAGACAGGTACTCACCTCTTGTGTCCATGGGGAAGGGAAATGAGTGTATATTGTTGATACTGGAATCAGAAATGTTTGACTACTTAATGGAAAATATGAATGCACTGCAAGGGGGTAGTTCTGTTCTGATGTTTTCCTATAGCAGACCTTTTTACTATCAGTTTATCAAGTTTCCATGTTTGAATAGAGTACCTGTCAGTTGATATTTGCTATTCCCTTGACTTAATTCTGGTTTGTGTATTATAAATCCTTTCCTTTGCTATGTTAGTCTTTTATGGCTTCTCAGGTAACGCTCTCTGTAAAAATATAGCTTTAAATACTCATTATTTTTAACTTCTAACCTCTACAGGAACCACTGGATACTATCTACTGTGGCTTAAGACGGTACATGATTAAGTCATCTCAAATACTTACGCAAAGCCTGTGCTGACATGCATGTTCTTACTCATTTGCCCTCCTTTTGCCTTTAAGTTAAAGAAAATATTTTGAATATTTTTCTCTAGGATTCAGGCATGCTTAAAATGTGTGAAACCAGAACTTTGTAGTTTTCACCGATATGTTCTTGAAATGCTTATATCACAACCATGTTAGAATGATGCTGTTAAAATTTCCAGAACAAAATTTTCTGCTTGGTTTCATTTCGGCTGACATGCATTCACTTGACTCTTTGATTTACAAATACTTAATTTAGCATGAAACAGATACAAACAAATGTATTCCATTGCCTATAAATCTCATTTTACTCTTTTCGCAGCATTACATCTGAACAAAATACCTTTTACAAATAATTAGGTTGTGGAACTTTTTTTAAAATAAGTAACAGAGTTTTGAGGGGCATGATGTGGATTGTAACATGTGGCATCAGAGCTTTTAAATATAACTATATTCTGGTTTTAGGAATTCATAGTTTCCAGCTCTCTGTCAGCTCAGTAATTTAGTTTCTGCAGTGAGTGAGGTTTTAGTACATTGCATACCTCTCCTACATTCATCAAAGCCTTTAAGCCAATAGAAATGTCTGTTGATTTCAGTGGGATCAGAGTAGATAATAAGGAATACTTATGCAAATATCCACAATTAGTCATTCTGCTCCAATTTCTTATATCTGTGATTGTGGTACTATGAGTAATTTGCCAAAGTGCTTCAAGGGGCAGGGAATTAAAATTTGAAATACATGGCTGTTCTCTCCTGCCTCAATGACTTGAAGGAGTGTTTGAGAAACAGAAAGGGCGTAGGACTGGTGAGTATGATACTGGCAGGACAGAGACATGCATTCTTCTTCTCCCCCAGAACTGGTTCATCAGAAAGCAGAAATAACTGCTTCTGTAATGTTTTAGGTGTACAATAGCAGTACTGCGAGTTGTCTTTTTGTTCACGCTTTCTTTTCCTGTAGCTATGACTCTTCTGCTTGTGAGGAGGTATGTTCTTGTGTCACATAGTACTGCCTCGCTGCAGCTGCATTCAGTGCATAAGGGATTTTCTAGTTCTGTCAAGGAAAATGTTTGAAACGTTGAAAAAAATGTATCAATCAGTGTATTGATTCACTTGAAATAGCATCCTGAAACATGTATCCAGGTAAGTGGGATTATCCTGCCAGTGAGTAGAGCACCATGTCTGGTGCTCTCCAAAAAGGCAGCTTAATGGTCTTCCCTTTCCTTGTGATGTATAGCACCTGTAAGTGTCCTATTGTGTAGTGCTCATTGATAGGTTGAAACAGCAAATAACCATTTAGGAAATCTTAAATGTAGTTTCTTCCCTGAAGCTTGTGTTTTTCCCAAAAGAAGTTGTAAAGCAGCTAAAGTTGGAGAAGAAGTTGATTTTTAAGCATTGTATCTGAGCAGCTACTGATGAGGTCACTCAATCAATTTTCTAGCTAGACATTTAAGCTTTTTTTTTTTTTTTACACATGCCCAAACCTAATGGGTGACTGGACATCTAAAATGAACTAATTTTCTGACATTTATAAATGATAGAAAAAAATCTCATGATTTTTGCACTACTGGAAGGTTTTGTATTAAGCTCTCATGAATTGATCAAAGCTAGGGAAGAGATGTTATAGATTTCCCCATTTAATTTTTTCAGTGGTGTTTTTTGTTTGGCATAATCTTTTGGTCTGGAAAGTACTTAGAATGTCATGTTTCATCTCAGTGCTAGTCAGCTTTCCCCTCTTGTTTTAGAGACCAGTTGTATTTTGTCCTTATCTTACATTCATATGCGAGAACTTCCTTAAAACATAAAAATTCTTCAGAAATTCAGAATCATTTTTCAAACCTAACTGCTCTACTGTTTTCAAACAGAAGCTGTTCTAGTCAGTGCCAAATGGCATGTTTCCCTGTGCTGTCATGTTATAATTTTGTGCAAATGTCATAGGAAAAAGACAGGTGAAATTTCACCACTGACCACTGGGGGCAATGGTTGCTCTTATTCAGATAGTTTATATCGAGCCTGCTGGGAGAAATTGTGGTAATATGTATTTTTTGACTTTAAAGAACTGTAATTTTTTTTTTTAATGCAGAGCTTGCTGAGAGCTTTCCCTCTGCCTTAATAACTTTCATCTTAGCTGTTTGTGGGAAAAGACTTAATGGTTTTGTGTAAGTTTTATACACACATTTGAATGCACATTTTATACAAAATATAGTTAAGCTGTGCAAAATGTTATTTCCAGTACTAAAACTTATCTGCACCAACAGATGGTTCAGGGATTTCTCTGTTCAGAGGTCCTGAGCAAGAGAAGGTCTTACTGATGTTGGAAACACTTGAGTGCTCTTGTAATTGACATTCACTGATATGTTTGAAGTTCACGGAGTGAGTAATTAATTCTAGTGGTCCTCTGTTACTCTACAGCAAAAATAACTCATCATGACATTACAAAACTGTTGTAATAGTCTGACTGGCCTTAATTAGATGCATATCTCAGAACAGTTGTTAGTACAGCAAAATGCAATTGTCGTCTCTGCTTTAAATGCTCAATTTTATTCCTGGTCAGTTGTAGAGGTAAATAGAAATGGAAATTAGTTTTTGACACGGTGTTTTTCTATACTTAACTGTTTGAACCCTTGTCTCTGGTGATCTTTTTGTGACAAAGCAGTAGTTTCCAGCTAGGAGTGCTGATAAGTTGGAGGACTTCTTTGTAGCCATTGACTGAAGGCTTCTAGAGAGCTGGACCATCTGAAAATGTAGTGGCATGAAATTAGATTGATTCAATGCTCTTCCACTTCTACATTTGCCTTATCTTTTTTATTATGATGTAGTTGAATCCCAGATTTAATAAGATGTGCTGTCATTCTGCTTTATGAAATATTGTAGTTTTATCTTTGAGCATTCTCTAGCACATTGATATCTTACTGGCATATAACTTTAATATGCCTTTATGAGGAACTTGTAAGATGCTTATGTAGCTGCATTGTCTAAATTATTTCAGTTCTGTAAAATCACGGCAATTCTTAAAAATATTTGCAATATATTCTTACCTGTTGCCATATTTAAAACCTTTTTTTAAAACACCAAGTCTGTCTGGTTAATAACCTTGTTCATTTAGGTTCCTTAAAACTATGAGTGTTCCTAGAATCTTGCTTACTTTTGACATAGCACAGTGCTAACGTTATGGTGTGATACCTTTAATACCACATTTAATATTCTTTGCTAGTACTTACTTGTATGTCATGTGATCTGCTCCCATTTTTCAGAATGTTAGTGGTGAACTCTCTAGGCTTTTAAGATGTCATGGTGTGTGTATCCAGTTGGAAAGATGAACTATTTTCTTCTGAACTTAACCTACTGCAAACAATGGGTCTTGTTTTAGGAACTGAACTCAGCTCTAGTGGAAAGAGATCGAGCGATTTGTGAGAGGAATGAGTTACTGGAAAAGTACTGTCATGAAGTGAAGGACAAAGCTGAGGCCCAGAAGGAACTTGATCAGGCTTGCAAGGATATAGAGACAGTGAAGGAAGAAAGAGATGTTGCCCGAAAAGAGAGGACAGAAGCTATCATCCAGAGAGACCATCTGCTAAGGGAATACTATCAAGCCCGTCAGGTATTGCAAGTCTTCACTGGTGCCTTTTTCTTTCTTAGCTTCAAGGGGTCAGTAATTTGGGAGAGATTAGTTAAAGGTCTGGGCACATTGGGAGTCTTCTCCCTTTTTCTCAAGTCACTCTAAAATACCTACGTATAAATGCATGTATGTTCTTCAATGCATAGTGGCAGCACTTCTTGTTTGAAAGAAATACAGTTGTCCTTCATATTAAGTTTCTGTTTGTAAATAAAAATAGCAAAAGTTTAATTTTTAACCAAATTGTAAGTCTAGTCAGGTTCATTAGTTTTATTTGCAATCTTGAAATTAACCTCGCACAGTTGTTTGCAAGTCCACTTTGGTGGGCTGTACTGTTGTAGTTGGCTTGTATTATTGTGCTGCAAGCTTGGAGTTTTCTCTGTGTATTTGTCTTACTCTTGTCACCACCTCTGTTGTTCAAAATAAAGAATTTTAGAGGGACAAGTTAATTTAAGAATAAAGTAATTCTTATCTAAACCAAAAAACATTAAATCAAAATTTTCTTTGAAGTCCATTGCTCTGCTTTGGAATTAAGGGACTTATGCGAATCCCAAGTCTGTTGCCTGAATGTCTCTATCTAGTTGTGCCAGGGTAAATAACAGGTGCCAATGCAGGAAATCTATGTTGTAACTGTGTATAGTAGTGTATCTGACTTCTAAGTATACTTGAAGTTTCTTTTCTATCTGCTAAGCAGAACGAGATACAAGCATAGAGTGTCGTCTTTGAAACATGACGTGTTCACTGATGTTATTTTGATGTGACAGTTCTTGTTCGTGTAGTTGCAGAAATTTGTATGCTACCAAATGAGATATATTACAGCAGGTTTTGGTTTTTCCCCACAGTAAAGTTGCTGGCAAGATAAATGAGCATTTTTCATGAAAACATGAAAATTAAATACATCAGGCAACATACATATAGTAAAAGCTGTTTGTGCATACATACCTAAAAATTATGCCTAAAATACTTATCTGTGTTTCTTAATTCCTAGATACAAGATTCTGCTACCCTAGACATAGAAAGAGCAAATAAAGAAATTGAAATGCTTCGGAAACAATATGAAGCAATGTCCCAAGAACTAAAGGAAGCTGTCCAGGAAGCAGAAGTAGCCAAGTGTAGGAGGGATTGGGCCTTTCAAGAGCGGGATAAGATTGTTGCAGAAAGGGAAAGTATACGGTAAACAAATGCTAGATGATACATGAGCGATCTTTGTGACACCTTGTGTGCAGTTGATGCAATTCTAGGACTTGCTGGATTTTTCTAGCACTTTCTCTGCATTTGCTATCAGAGGGTGGCATTTTTAAAAGTTGAGGGCACCCTACAAGATCCTTGTGTTTTTCTGTGCTTTCATAACCATCGAGTCTTAACAGCACTGCTATGTGGGAACAACAAATTGTGTGTTCTTTTAGGTGTTCTATGCTTAATCCTGCTATAGCTATAGTCCTGCAGATAATTCTTTACCTTTGGGGACATTTGCAAAAAGTACCAAACATATTTGCCACTAAATATATGTAAGGAACTAAACGAAAAAAATAAGATTTTTTTTCTGCCAGTTTAGGGAAGATAAGTAGAAATAAAGTTCTGAGAGGGATGACGAAAGTTTCTGTTATCTTGACAAGCATTTCCTTAAGACCTAGAGTATATAATTTTTTTGTTTTGCAGAGAGATACCTTTTGAAATTGCTTTTTTAGATTTTGCATTAACTATACAATGTGGCAAAACCAGTTTGTTACTTTGGTAGGGTTTTAAGTAACTAAGTTGAAACTTCTTTTCTTTTCAAGAACTTTGTGTGACAACTTAAGGAGGGAGAGAGACCGAGCTGTGAGCGACTTGGCCGAAGCTCTTCGCAATCTGGATGACATGAGAAAGCAGAAAAATGACGCCATTCGTGAACTGAAGGAGCTCAAGTATGTTAGAGAAATGATCAAACTGCATGAAAGTTTGTGATGAAATCTTTGATTTGTTAGCTGTGTTTGCAAGTGAACCGTACGTAGTTACAGCTGTAGGCAGCAGGCATTCATGTTACTGTATGTGGAAGCACTGGTTATATTTATGGTTATCATGTAAATCATTATGGTGGGCAGGACCTTAAGTTTCACTCTCTTAACCTTTTTATCTTATTAACGAGATGCGTAGTCTGAGGTTTGTACTGTGGAGGTACACTTAAGCAATATGGAATTCTTTCACTGAAGTTAGATTAACTGCAATTTAGTTCCTCCCACCTGTATTATCATTGGCTCATGAATGCAAAATGTGCATCATATGTCCTCTCATTAGGTTGTGGAAGGTCATTTGATTTGATGCAGGTCATTTGAGGGTGTATTAAATGCATTTTGGGAGATGTAAGAAACCTAGTTGTGCACTTGAGTCATGTAAAAATATTGAAAAAATGTAAGGATAATGTATATAAATTTTTGACACAGCTTGGATTTTTGATTTAGAAAACCAAATCTAAGGACGTAAGGTCTATCACAATGATAATATTTTTCAGTTTATTTAAAAAGGGCTTCTCAGCGTCTAAAAGTAATTTTTTTTTTTGCCAAGGGAGAAGATGGAGAATCAGTTGGAAAAGGAGGCCAGGTTTCGTCAATTGATGGCCCATAGTTCCCATGACTCAGCCATAGATACAGATTCTCTGGAATGGGAAACAGAAGTGGTAGAATTTGAAAAAGACAGAGTAAGTAAAAAACATAACCTGCATTGTTTTGTGTATTGGATAGCTCTGGAGCCAATTATAATCTTTCATTATTAGATGTCATTAAAAATACGATTTTGGTCTTGTTAGTTCTTTGCTGCTGTTGTGTAGGTAGCAAGTGCGGTAACAGCTAAATTGAAGTAGTGGACAAACAAAGCTGTTATATATAAGCTTTGTATTTTTCCTCATATGAATTATAAATAAAAGTAGTTCCTATATCTAATCTTGCGGGGTACGGGGTACCCAGGTCCATTTTTTATAGCGGTTTTTGAATTTGTGATTCATTGCAGACATGGCAGTGCTAAGGCAGCCAAAACTTAAGATGTGATAGAAACAGTGGTGTTTGAGAGGCCAGCCTTCTACTCTTAGAGGCAACATCACTAAAACCTGTGAAATAGTTTAGCTTTTACATTAAGTTATTTCTCCTACTTTTGCTCACTGGTTAGAAACTATAACTTACTAAAAGTATTTATTCAAGGTGAACATATATTTTAGGGCAAGATTACCCTTCAGTTTGAAAATCTGGGATGAAAGGAGGTGCCAATCTTTTGCTTGTCTGTAGAGGAAGTTAAATCCCTTTTCCATTTTGGCATATTAAATAAAGTTCTTATGTTTAGCTTTCCAGATAACCTCTACTTCTTTTCATTATTGTAGTAGTACTTTTCTCCATATAATTTCACTTTTTGCATTGTAATCTAGAATTTTTATTTTCTGCTTTGTATGCAAGTCTTGTATGATATTCTGCTTGAAATTTTTGGCTGGCACATCATGTTGTTAGTAGTAACTTTTTTGAACACGCAGAACACACAGGTGGTCCTCCAGATTTTCATCCATCTATAACAGCTTCTGTATGTACCAGAATTTCTTGGTGATTCCTGAATGACAAAGTTTGTGATTAAATGCTGTCAAATCCCTTTTATTTTATTGCAATATTTGGGATCATCTTTTTTTATGCTCTTCCAGTCTGTCTGTGTTCTGACAGTGCATCTCAACAAAATCACTAATACATTCCTTTTTTGACACTAAAATTAATATTTAGTATTATTATCTCTTGAAATATGTATTGAAAAGAAAATATGACCTGGGTACCAGTGTTGATCCATTAGAACTTCGTCTGTAAATTCTTTCTGGGATAACTCCCCTTTCACTACACGTTTTTATCTCTTCTGACCTGCTCCATCATCGCGTTTTGTGCCTTGCCATCTTGTCTGTTTTAACTGATAACTAATAATTTTTCTTTTCCATTGTCTTTAAAATTAGTTAGCAACTCCGGCATGTGATGTACCTGTGGTAAACAACATTGCAACATCATGAATTTACCATTCATATGCAGTTATTTAGCAATTCTTTACTTGAAAAGTTATTCTAAATGTTTGCATCACTGACATCAAATGCATACACTTTGTCATTTGAATGTGTTTCCCTTTTCTAAACATGGGGTTTACCCTTGCTGCTATCAAATCATAGTAATAATATCCTGCCAACCTTGATTAGATATATGGAAAGATCCTTGCTGACCTACCAGCACTTGAGTTCTAGGAGCAAGATTATAAAGTTGAATACATTTCAATCCTTTTGTTTTTACTGAAATTTCACTTGTCTGCTTAAGCTCATGTTCTACATAATCACTCAACTCAAAACTGAGAAATAATGTTCCCTTTTCAGCTCTGATGCTGTGCAATGATACTATAATCTCTACTTGATCTTTATTTTATGGCAGCCTCATACTCTTTCCTAGGAAATTTGGTTTTTTAATAGAACATTTGGAAGAATCATAACAATTTTAGTATATTTTTGTTAGGTTTAGCGCAATTTATTTTCTGGTAAATATTCATATTTTCGCACACTTTCTCGTCAGCTTTTCTGAGACATCTTGTGCACTCCCTGAAGACTTAATGCTCTTGTGATTCTGAGGGGACTATTTGAACCTGCTCACACATCTGATTTAAGCTCTGCTGGATTTTTTTCATGTTAGATTTTGAATTTCAAGTATTATCACCCTTCAGTACGGTGAGATGGTTGGTCCAGTAGATTTTTAGTAGAATTCTCTGATTTTTTGATGTGTACTGAAAGTGTACACTGAAAATAGCAATAATAAATCAGTTTGTGGTCTGTTAGTCCCAATGTTCTTTTTTTTTTTTTAACCATTTTTTTTTCTTACTTTACCATTTACCAAAGCAAATGCTACATTAAAATTTCCCTGTTTGGTTCAATGACTGATCTGTTAAAGGTACTTATCACTTTTCACATCAAGGGTGATCAGTGTTGGGTCAGGTTTAGTAGACTACCCCCCCTAAATCTGTATTTAGGAATGGTCCTCCATAATTGTTGGAGCTTTCTTTCCTGTTTGCTTCTGGTCCTCAGCCATATCAAAGCGGAGTTCTGCCTGAGTTCGTAACTGAGACACAATGCTGCTCCCTTACCTTTTAAAATTGTTTTTTCCCCAAGTAATACCCATTCTTGGGGAACATGTCCTTGTTCTTTTATTACACAACCATCGTTGACCTTAAAACAGGTTACATGAGTCTGAATGTGCTTTCACACATGCTCTTCTGCTTTTCTGTTCCCCTTCTGTATTATTTCAGCCTTAATCTGAGAGAGAAGGATCATTCTAATGCCAGAGGATGCCTAACGATTAATGTAATCGGTAGTTTATATATTTATGTAAAAGTGGCCTAGTATAGAAACGCTGTAAATATAAGTGCGTAGTGCAAACATGCAGTAATGCCTCTTGCTAACAGACAATACCTGCCAGTGCAGTCGAATCACTTGTTAATATTTATTAGGATGATATGGACTTGAAAGCACTTGGTTTTGATGTGGCAGAGGGTGTGAATGAACCGTACCTCCCTGGCGACTGTGGGATCTTCGTTACCAAAGTAGACAAAGGAAGTATTGCTGATGGTCGGTTAAGGTAGGGTTTGACTTTGGAAGATACCTGTTTTTCTTGGTCATAATGAACTAAATATGAGCATGTTGTAAATTGTCTTTAGTATTTTCCATTTTTTAGAGTTCTTTTTTTTATCACTGATCATGTGTATATTATTAATTTTGGTTGGGAAATCACACTGAGAAGTCCAATGCCTAAAAGCATTACAGAAATTAAACACTCTTTGACTCAGCACTTAAAACTCAACAGGATTTTAAATCTTTTGATTCACTGTTTCACCTACTCCCTTATCTTCTCAAGCTTAGATCTATTTCTTTAAATTTTGGGAAAGACATGAGGTAAGGTCATGAGGAAAGGCAAGAGAAAAGGAAAGTAGAGCAAGGGATCATTTGAAACCACCTCCTGTTCTTTGTGGCAATTGAAGGTTTTTACCAACTCCTCAGTCCAAAAAATTGCTTTTAAATAAGAAGTAGTCATTAGTGATTTGAGGATGTACTTTTCCTAGTGAAGGGCAGACTAGAAGTTCTGATTTTTATTTAGCTGCTGCTTAATGCTTTTTGAGGAATGGAGAACTCCAGATAATGAAGTATTATTTTATTGAGTTCAGCTCTGTTACACACCTTTTCATGGAATGTTTTTCATATGCTGTGTCCAGCAAAGTCTGCATATAACACCAATCTGCCTATTTTTGGTTGTCTACCAGAGTGAATGATTGGTTGCTGAAGATAAATGATGTGGATCTTACTAATAAGGATAAAAAGCAAGTTATAAAAGCTGTTCTAAATGGAGGCGGTGTTATTAATATGGTGGTTCGAAGGAGGAAGTCACTAGGTGGGCGAGTGATAACACCTCTTCACATCAATGTTTCTGGACATAAAGGTAATGGCTGTGAAGGATGTATGTAAATGGTATATGTTTGTTCAGCCAGAAGTGACTTGAGAGGTACATGTTCTCTGAGCCTTTGCTTAAATCCCACTTCATTATTATGGCCTCCGAGATAGGGTTTTCATTAGGGTTTGGTTTTTTTAGGAAACTAAGAACACTAGTATTGATCATAGCTTTATTCTGTCAGTACAGGTTTTCTTTTTGTTCTTAGGTGGGTTTAAGTAGACTTTTTTTTTTTTTTGTACTTAGCTCTAGTTAGCTGCCTGGAGTGTTACTGGAAGTGTAAACAAGACTATTAAACCCAGTCACCCCAGATTTGTATGATGATATGAAATTTTGTGATACTCAAAATCCCTGCTTTCCCCCTCTGTGTTATTATTTCTTTAAAAGGGTTTTCAGAAATTGAAATTCAGGTGATTTGGTGGTCATATTTTTGTCTCGTGCAGGCAAGTTAGACATGTCATTTGAGAAAGATATTTGAATTGCAGAAGTAAATTCTTTTTTGTGTATTTCAGATAGTGGGGTCAGTCTAGAAAATGGAGTTTTTGTTGCTGCTGTTGTGCCTGGAAGCCCAGCTGCCAAAGAGGGTTCCCTTACTGTGGGAGATAGAATAATTGCTGTAAGTCTTAAGAATGCATTTGCCTTTTTTAATTTTTATTTATTTTGAAGTGTTATCATTGATGCTACTCTTTAAAATGCCAAATGTTCCAATTAATTTTTTTGCTTTGCAATATGAAGTCCTTTTTTAAATTCACTGTACATTTATTTTAAATTCATGTTTTTCTATGCTGAGTGATTAATATAAAGTGCAGCTTATTTGCTGTGCTTAGTTCATATGACAGTTTTTGACAGAAGCACTAACTTATTCTTCACTCTTGGCTTAAATGTAGTAGTTTTGATTCTTATATTAACTAGGAAAGGTCAGTTCCAAAAAGGCAAACCTTCAGTGGATGAAAGGTTTCTTGTCTTCTAAATGTTGGTATTGTGGGTGCCGTCTGTTCCAAGGAGGAGTTGTGTCCCTTTGTGCATTTGCAGCCTTAAGTGATGGGTGTAATACATGCCCCATGGAACGAGGGGTGGTTATGGTCCATGTACAACTGCACAGGGGCTGGTGCAGTGAACAAGTGTTGTTACACTGTCCCTGGAGGAGCAACAAATGGTAGTTTGGGGTTTTCTATTCTGCACTCACTTCTAGGGAATGGAAAAAGGTCAACCAGACTTCAGTCAAGTAAGCATATAAAACTGATGTTTTCCCTGTCTCAGATATTTTACCTTAAGATCCTCCCCACCTGTTAGCTTTGATTTACAGGTGTCTCTTGTGGGTTTTTTGTGTTTAGATCAATGGCATTGCACTAGATAATAAGTCACTTACTGAATGTGAAGCTTTGCTACGGAACTGTAGGGACTCCCTTACTCTGTCACTGATGAAGGTGAGTAGGAGAAGCTAAATTTGCAGAATTTTCTTGAACTTACACAGAATTATTTTACTTGTTTGGGGAAGAGTGTATGAAAAAAATGAATATATCAAAATGGGAAAGTTTCTGCTAAAAATAAGCCCACCTGAGTGCATTTCACTGGTGATACACTCACTCAACAGTTATTTCCAAAGTAAGGCTTTTGTGGTATCTAGTAGGAAATGGAAATAGGAAATTTGTTTGCTGGTCACGTAAAATGACTGCTACCCCAATTGCTTGCTGCTTCTGGGCTTTTGCTGCAGAGCTGCAGCAGTTTTGTACGTGAAAAATAAACTGCCTCCCAACTAAAGAATGTTAGCTTTTAGTCAGGAGGGAGTTGTGCAGAAAACTGCACTTTGTCTACCATGAAGGTTAAGAACAAGGCATTCTTTTTCAGGCTTATTTCTATAAAAGTATTACTCTGTTTTGCATATTGCATTTAGAATCCCGTTATGCCGGGCCTGTCACATGGCCTTTGAGAGTGATAATTTCAGATCTAGAGAGCTGGAGGTTTTAAGGAAGTAAAAAGATGAAATGTTTGAAGGGAAATGGACAATGCAAGATGTCTTATTAGCATCACTTATCAGAGGTAGAAATGGAATGCAAGTCCCTTTACTTTCAGTTCAGTGCTTCTGCCACCATGTGGAGTTGTCCTTTTGGAATTATTCTGAAAAAGTTACAAAAATTGTCTAGCTTCATTTTATCTGATGTTCTGTGCTTTGAATTGTAAGATATTATTAAACCTTTCTCAACTGTATCTATACATGTCTTAGTGTTTATTCAGCTCTAGGTAAATCAAGGTGGCTAGGATATGACTGATATTAAACAGAAATCAGCTACAATAATGAAGTGATTAATTGTGTTTTTTGTTTTAGATTTTTCCTCAGAGTTCATCTTGGAGTGGTCAAAACATATTTGAAAATTTGAAGGATTCAGAAAAAATATCAAACTGTAGGGTTCACGCATCAGAGATACAAGCCCAAAATAAAAGAAATCTGAAGCTCAACAGCTCAACCCAGACTGACATTTTCAATCCAGACATCATGGATGGCAAGAAGGACCAGAGTGGTCAGGGCAGCGCTTCATTTTGTGATCACAAACCTTTCCCTGATAACACATTACGAGTAGACTCTCGTAGGAACACAGTGCACAGTTGCCATAGTAATTCAGAACACAGTCTCAGCTCCTTCAGCCCAGAGACATATGGGGACCAAGGCTATGGAGCTGTTGACTTGGACAACGGGAGGCTGCCTTATGAACCTACAGGGCCTGATTGTATGATGGTTGAGACAGCATTTGACAAAGGACATGGAACTAAGCATAGTGGTGGTACCTGGCCAAAAGTCATGGTTAATATCTCAGCAACAGAAACAGAGAAGTTCTCTGTGTACAAAAAACCAAAACAAAGGAAATCTATCTTTGACCCTGATACTTTCAAAAGGCCACCAACTCCTCCCAAACTGGAGTACCTTTGCCCTAATCAGGTGACAGGCCATTCACCTCAGCAATCAAAAACTGAAGTGGCTTCAACTCCTCCAACTCCTCCTAAGAGAAGTGACTCTATCAAATTTAAACATAAACAGCAGGCAAGCTCTGCATCAGAATCTACAGTAACAACTGGATCACCACCCACCAGCCCAGCCACTGCCCAAGCTCCAGTTTCCTTGGCACTTAAACAGGACTCTGCTACTCTCAAGGGGCGCAGCAGGAATGCTGGGCATTATTATCGGGAGGAGGGAATTGACTGCACTCATTTGTCTTCAAGGAAATCCTGTGAAGATGACATTGGCTTTCAAAGGGTTGAAGAGCCAGAGATTAAAAGACCAAGGCCAAAATCGGCTCCTGCTCTGAGGCATAAAATGACCCCTGTGCCCATTCCTAATCCTGCCCTTCAGGTAGAACCTTGGTATATTGAAGCACAAAACTAGAAACCTCAAAGTGTATTTTCAGTGTGGTTTTGGGAGCCCAGTTACATACCAGAGCTGGAGAAGCATAGCTCGTCCTCAGAATCCAGGTCCGCTGAACTCAGGCTGAATTGGCATATGGGAGTATCACAAAATACAAAACCAATTCATGGAATTGCAGTATTTAACAGGCAGTGGGGCCCACCAAACAGAATAATAGGGTTTTGCTTAGCAGCTGCATCTTGAGTTTTCATGTTGTAGGAAGATCTGGGCTCTCATATGTTCTTGACAACCTTAGGAAGTGTAAATAAAAATGCAAAACATCAGCCTTAGAAAAACTGAAAATAGGGCCTCCAGAGTTTTACAAAAGTCAGATTCATTGCCTAGCTCAGTGTATAATTTAGTGGAAGAAGGTGTGCCATTCATAATGTTGGCTTTTTGTAAGTCTTATGTGCGTAAATAATTTTGTACATCTTATTGAAATCCATGGGGTGTTAGGCACATTACACTAAAAGATGATGGACTATTTATGAGAATATAATGTAATAATACAGTTCAAAATCATTGTATAATCTGTTAGAATAAACCACCCTGCTGAGGAGGTGGTGGGTCATGTCTTGACAAAGTAGATGGAAGAAAAATTTTTTGTGGTCTGGGAAGATGAACTTATTTAGATGACTGCATTACATGAAGTGACCTAATCAATAATGTTGTTTCAGGTTCACTGCCTCAGATTTACTCAGGTGGTGGATAGAGATGTTTTTCTTTATTTTCCGACTCAAAACTGACATTTTAAAAGTGGTATTTTTGTTCCTCTATAATCACTACATAATGATTTACAATTTCATATTTGTTGCCTATAGTTGTTTATACCTGGATAATCCCACTCTGTTCATGGAGCTTTAGAAGTAATACAGACAGCAGAGCTGACTAAAAGTAGTGCAGAGTTTGGAGCCGTATTCTGCACGTTTTTAGGGGAAAATAGTTGCAAAGAGCTTTAAGACTCTGTGTAAGAACTGCTCAGCAAAAATGACAACATAGCTGTTTTACCGACAGTTACCAGCACAATCCAAAACATGGTCTGTACTAGGTACTATGCAGAAAATTAACTTTCCCAGCCAAAACCAGCACAACAAATGGCAGAAAAGCATAATGATTTAATTTTGTTGCTGAAATCAGCAGATTTATTTTAAAGAGGTCTGAAGTGCAATATGACTAAGAGAAAGGTCACATGTTTTCATCAAGAACTGCACTGCAAGAAGTGAAGGAGGGCATATTCTGATGTCATATTTTAGCACGTATGTAACAACAAGATCAAGATGTCAAACAAATTAGAAGATGGACTGTTTACTTTATGTAGAATATCAAGTTGATCCATTAGCACTGTTAGTCCCATGCTTCATTGTAGCGCATTGTCAAGAGCATATACGCTGTCCTGTATATATATTTATATATAATAATTGTAATAATATTTTTATAGTGAGTGAAAAGTTTCCAACTGTGACAAGGACACATGTAGGTGGGGACTAATGCCTAAGAGATTTGTTAGCTTGAACAGAGGGGGTGGTTTTGGCACTTGCTGTTTAAGAGACTAGAAAGGATATATGGGGACATACTGTGGTTGCTTCCACATAGTGCCCAAGCAATGTTGCAGATATCCAGTAGGTGTTGGTTCAAGGTAAAGAAGAAAATTGTGTAAGAGAGTGACAAAGTGAGGATTTTTTTTTTAAGGTTACTTAATGCATTAGTTAATTTTTTTTTCCTAGGATTAAAATAGGACTAAGTTCTATGATTCTTTTTTTATTTTTCTTCCCTTAATTTCTCCCATATCTGCACAGAAAATAGGCAGAGTTTTTTAAATCTAAAGCTGTTGACTGGAGAGCACAAGTGATATTGTGCCTCAGAATGGCGACATTACTCACTCTGAAAATTTCTTTCTGATGGAATTGTCCTTGTGCATTGCAGCTACATCAAGCTGTTGTGACAGTAGTGTCCAGTCTGCATGTATTCACTCCTGAAATAGCATCTATAATAACAAAATACAGATCAGTTGAATTTGTAGCCAGATGGGGTGTTGTCAGTTTCCTTAGTTGTATAGCCACAGTTAATTTTGTGTTATTTAAGGTGATAAATTTAAGTGATTTGATAAAATAAATTTAAATTTAATCCCTGAATAGGAGGTGCTACAATTACTAGTACAGCCGTGGAAATTATCAAGTACTGGTTCTAAGAAGGCACTTCTGCCTTTTAGAGTATTTGTGCTCTCAGTAGCTCTTCATTTGATTAAAATACTGCTGTCATAAAAGCTGTAAGTACCTTTTCAGTAATTATTCTTCACTTACTACATGCTTCAATCTCGTATTTTATGCCGTACGTTTTAGATGTGTAAACTCCATGTGCTTGAGCCCTGCATTTGCGGCTCTCTAGCATCACTGTCAATATCAGAGTATGCTCATGTTTCTTAATTCACCAGTGTCTGCTTACTATATACAGAACAGAAGTTGCAATGGTTCCAAAGCCTGAATTGCTTGCTGAAGAAAAGTTGTTCCACATGTATCTGAACTGCAGGCTTAGAGGAAAATCTTTTCTGGCTTGTTAGCTAGATCTTCTTTAGCGAACATTTGTAGTAATAATGGCTGAAGTAACAATGGAAATGTCTGGCGGAAAGCATTATTTTCAAGGAGAATTGTAACTTAAATGCTGGGTGTTTTATTGGGGGAAAATATATCACTTAAGTTGTAAATATTGGCCTAAAACAACTGCAAAATAATAAAAAAATAACAAAGCAGGGTGGAATAAAAGTGGATAGAAGGGAGTATAATCATTGAAAGACTAAGGTGTAAGAAGCACTGTGGTGGCACATTCTGGAATAGATACTGGACAGTTTGATATTGCTTGCTGTCTTCACAGTTTGGCCATTTTATTCTTCTGAACCTCCAGCTTCCTGTAATCAAATTTCTATGTTTTTGTAGGTGCAGAAATATGCTCCATCTAGTGAGGAACATCTGTCTCCAGAGCTGCAGGAGTGGGCACCATATTCACCAAAACGTTCTGCTAGGCACAGCGATGGCTTTGTGCCCGCTGCCTTATACACTAGTGGCATGTCAGCCGGTGAGTGGCAGAACTACTTTCTGGGAATGCCCCAAGGGACTTGTCCATATTGGGGATATTGGGGATTATTCATGATAAGTACAGAAGAAACATGACTCACAAAGCGTATTTCCGTGATCTGTTGTAGTCTGAACGTGGTCTGCTCGGCTTTTGGACTGTAAAGAAGTGAAATGTGTTTAAACCACTAAGGAAGCTGAGCAGCTTCTGTCTAAAGGATTTGTGTTTCATCAGTTTCTGTGCAACATTTTCAGTGCATTAGTGGAGAACAAGGTGTAACCTACCCATTAGGGAGAAAAGTAAGATTCCCAGTATTTTTGAAAGCAAACAGTAAATGGAGTAAATGGAGGTGTCCCATGCTTGAGCTGCTTAATTTCTGAAGTACTTCCAAGGAAAAAGATCTGATATTCAGGAAGTACAACATATCAAGTTCTGCCTATTGGAAATCAAATACTTGGGGTATCTGAAGTTGAGTGCCCAATCTTAACCTAAATTAAATGTTCACTGTGAGTGCCTTTGAGATACTGAGATGCTGAAGAGGGACTCACAAGCAGTTCGATATATATCAATATAATAAGGGGGAATAGAAAACAGTTGTTGCAGTTGCTGGTATTGAAGTTCATGTTAGCAGGTTTTGAATTGGCACTGACTAAATGGAATGCATAAGGAGATAATCTAAGATATCGTATGCTAGTTACTTTGAACTAGTTCAGAAGCATTTGATAAATTGCTCAGTCATTAGTGTGTAGTCTTAGATTTTAGTTTTCAGCAGTTGTATTTTAATATTGAATTTCAAATCAAGACAGTATTGATTTTATGAGTTTACCCTCCATTCTTGTAAAGGCCTAAACTCCTGCGAGTTCTAGAAATTATGAAAGATTTTATTCGTACTCGAGACTGTGAAGGTAATAATTTGTGTATCTGGAACAGTGGACAGCTTCAAACCGTGGTGTCCCAGTCAGTTTTCAGAGTGTAAAGGCATGCTCAAGAATAGCTCAGATCAAGAAACTTTTGCTCTACTTTGATTTCTTTTACTCTTTTGCCTTGTTTTCTCTCTCTCTTAATGAGAGTACAAAAATTATTAAAAGGTACTATTTCTAACATTTTAGTTAACTTTTATCTTAGCATGATACCTTTGCATCAGAACTGAGACCTGCATTAGACAGGACGAGTCTGTCTTGAAGTGAGAACAGGTTTTTGCTATTGTATTCCATGCTACCAACTATTTAAGAGGAAACTTTAAAATAGACTTTGGCTGAGTACTGAAGGATGAGTGTCAAGCTTGAAAGAACAGCTTGAGTCTTAAGTTTAATAACTAAATATTGAAATAATAGAATTTAAAGTCACAGTAGAATGAATCTTTGAGGCAGCAGAAGACAGGAACCAGAGTAATGTTAGCTGCAGTCAGTTCAAGTATCAGTCAGATGATTATTTAGAGAAATGCAGAATTTTTGTTGCTGTATAAAAAACTTCCATGCTTGAAAAAAGAGAAAATCTTTTATTTACTAGTGCATATTAAAATGATGCGCTGTGAATGGCTTCATTTTTGGTAATATAATCCATTTTATTCATGACTCATTACAAAATTATAAACCAGATTTTAAACATGCATGAATTATCTGAAAGGTGTCATATGGTGCTTAGTAATGTCTTTGTATGCTAATATTTTATTTATCATAGATATAAATGTTTGTAATTATGTATTCTAAAACATATAATGCTAATAATGTTGGTAAGAATGTGCTTTTATGATCTTAAGCAGGGACGGTACCAAGAAGCTTAGCACCGTGCCCTGCAGTGACTGCTGTCATGAGAAACCCAATCTATACTGCCTGGAGCCATAGAGTTCACACCAGCAATTGCCCATCAGTTGCCAGCCAAATATGTCATCAGCATCTGCATCCCAGGTGTTTTGAAATTTGTATCTCCTTGGGGGAATGGCTTCTGGTAGTTTGATACAGTGCAGAGTGAAACATTACTGTTGTGTGTTATTTTGATCCAAGATTCTCAAAACCATTATTGCATATCAGTGATGTGCCGGTTGTTTGCTTGTCTTTCAGTAACGCATGGATTAGGTTTCCCTCTGCCCTACTGACTGATACTGACTAAGTTTTTTAATTAACTGAAGAAATTAAGTTTTTTAATTAACTAATTTCTATTATTCTTCTTGTCCTTGCCAAAACAAAGCTTTCCCCCTTTTTATAGTACTTCAGGTTATTTTTCCTTTGACTTCTCTTAATTGATAAAATGATGCAACAATGGGAAAGTGGGATGGAGAGAAGCGTTGATTTTATTCAGTAGCATGAGGCTAACCAAAATTTTTGTTGGCCAGTTGCTATTTGCTGAGGTTCTTTGCCCAGTTCTAACTGTTGCACTATTCTCCTTTTCTTTTGATGTAGTTCCCAGCATCAAGGTCGCCTGAGTTTGGACCTCAGTCATAAACACTCCAATGACTACTCTGAAAATTCACGTACAAGAGCATCTCATGGCTCAAATTCATTACCATCTAGTGCCAGACTTGGTAACTAGCTTTTCTGATTTATTTCCTGTGGGACTCCTATATACTGGAGACAAATAGTAAATGGAAAATCTCTTAAGTACCCGTGTTGTGGGATTTTCATAGCTAGCAAAGCCTAGAGGCTTCCTCTGTTCTTTTTTGTAATTTTTTATGGGTTTATGACTACAAGTTTTCCGTGGAAGTAGCTGTGTTTAATTAGTTCTTTACAGTCTCTTTGAAATGCTCTATGTGTATGAGTAGTTCTCCTTTCTGTGCCTGTTACCTTTTGAAAGTACCCTTAGAAAGATGGGAGTCATAGCCAAAGGGTGAGGTTCAGTGAGGTGGAGAGAAGAAAAGGAGAGATCCCTCTAAAGAAAAACTCAAGGATGACTAATGTAAATTGTATTGTTGGAAGATAAATTATGCTTACGTTTAGTTGATTGACATGTAAAATTGTTTATGCCTAGTCTAATGATAGCAAAGCAAATGCATGCTTTGTAGCAATGACATTTTAACACTTTAGATTTATTTCAATTTTAAATTGTGTAATAACTGGGTTTTTGGTGCATGTTTGTGTTCCTGTGTTCCATCAGTGATTGGCAGTTGCATTGTCACCACAGCAAAAAGGGGCATAATGGTTTGCAACCAGTATCAATGATTATGTATTCATCCAAGCAGAATGTAATCAAAATAATTAAATGCCTTTTGGAAAGTCTTATGGATTCTTAGTAAACAGAGATGTTAGATTCTTGCTTGGACTTCAAGTTAAGTTTCATTTGATAGGAAAGTACTGAAAATATTTTTTCAAACAAAAATCACCTGTGCTTATATACTATATAACTGCATTGTGCTCTGTTTATACTGTCTATGTGATCAAGATAATTTGCTAGAAATATGATACAATTACAAGGGTAATCATCAGGGCTTTTACCTTGATCATTGAGGCCGTTTTAATGCTCATTGACGAAGTCGAATCTAAATGTACTTTTTGGTTTGATGTAGTCACTTTTACTTCTGTCATTTTAATGTTTCCTTGTTTTAAAAATAGGTTCTTCGAGTAACTTGCAATACAGAACAGAAAGAATTAAGATCCCTTTAACACCAAGATACCCAAGGTCCATGATGGGCTCTGACAGAGGTGAGTTATTTCATCAGTAATGTTAGTCATACTGTTTTCAGTATCACCAGTACAAAACCTTTACAATTGATAAATCAGATTGTGCCAAAATCTAAATATGTCAGTTTGATTAAGGTTACAGAATCTGCTTTTTGCCACAGAAACATTAAAAAAAACCAACTTTCTAATGAAATTTTGACTTGAGTACATGGCACACCAAGTGAAAGTGCAGACAGAAAGTAAGAATAAGCACTGCTATATGTTTCATAGTTTTAGTTTCTTCTAGAATGATACCTTGAAAGTTTTAACAGTGAGACAACCTGCATTTTTTCATTCTTTAAGTATATTATTTTCTTAACTGTTGTATCACTGATTGTAAATTATATTTTGAAATACAGTGACAATATTTTAGTACTTCACTCAGAACTGTTTGGTGGAGGCATATTGAAATATACAAATAGTGCTTGGAGTGCTGTAGAATTAAAAGTTTGCTGGCAGCCATAGGCAGCTCTTCACTGCCATCATTGCTCAAATGTTCTGTAGCTTAATGTATTGTATGCAGTGCTTTTCCTAACTGGTCAAATAGAATTTTTAAAAATGGCTTTCATTTGTAATTAGTAATTTGAGCTTTATTTTCTCTAGCTTTTCAGAGGAAGGAAAGTGCCAGGGCATTTGTTCAGTAGATTACTTAGGGAGGGTACAGCTAGGGTAAAGATGGAAACAAAGTCATGCCAAGCTTGTTTGAAATTTCAGAACTTTTCTGTCTCTATGTGTGATTCATCCTGGGGTTCTGTTGTTTTTTTTGAATAATGTATCTCCTATGCAAAGGGAAGGGCTGCACAGAAATATTTTATTTGAAAATAAACCTACATGTTAAATCTTTATTTTACTTCTTCTTTCCTGTTTTTTGTTATTTTTCTTTGACTTTGCATTGCCAAGTCTTTTCAGACATGCTTATGGTGTAGCTTGTCTGTAACCTTGTCTCCTGCTAAGAATGGCAGTAGTTGTGTGCACACTTACAGAGGACAGATTTAAGATATAGTCGCTAAGGACAGTATGTTTGCACTGTGTGAAATCAGTTACCTGGTCTCCCTGAGCTCTTTACATGACTAATAGAGCTAGTGAACAGTAAGTCCTCTTTCTTGTCTCAGATGGGTGTGGTGTCTTTCACTGTTTCTTTGTAGATCTGCAAGCTATGACAGATGCAGGATACTAAAACTCAGCTCTTGACTTTCCTTAGGCTCCTTGTCACACTCTGAATGTAGCAGTCCCAGCTTAATAACTCCTCCCCAGTCACCTCTTAACTTGGAAACATCTTCCTTCGCCAGCAGCCAGTCTCAGAACTCTCTGTCAACGTTACCTAGGATTTCCATTAGCCCAGTATCTATTGGAGAACGTAGAAAAGATAGGTAAGGTCCCCATGTTTTTTGGTTTTAATACAAATGTGTCTTAAGAAATTTTGTGTGTGTGTTTATTAAGCTGAAGGAATGTGAACATTTAATTTAAATGACAAATATGTAGGTGCAGAGGTACATCTCAGGTCCTGTTAGTCAGTGTTTTTATTTTCTTTATAAAGTGTGTAAGAAATCTTTTTGTGGATTTTAAAAATAAGTGGTTTCATAAAGGTTTTGTTTCTTCCATGTCAAAATTGGAATATGCCCCTTCAGCTGAACTACCTCAGATACTTCTTTATGATAGCTTTGTTCTGTGTTCTGGAAATCTAAACAAAATAAAGACCTAGTAATGTCTGATGGCTAAATATCAGGTGCCTTAGCATTGCAGAATATGTGATCTAGCCACTGTGCCTTGATTCAATATAGCCAGATAACAGGAAGAATTAAGGGCATAACTGTGGAAGAACATATCCATATGTACATATGCAATTTGATTACGTTCACTGATCCCTTTGGCTGCACCTGGACCACTGCTAGTAGTAGCATTAAGTAATGTGTAGCTGCTTGCAGAATTTGAATCTGACGTGATAGCTGTCTTAAAAACATGTGCTCTGTGTTTTAATGAATTTCTATATCTCATGATGAGTATTATCAAGATATATTGTTTATGGTATCAGTCTTGGACTTCTGTTTTCATTTTATCATGATCTGGCTAAACTGAATATATGAAAAAGTTTGCACAAATGCAAAGCATAGAACAGTAAGACACAAATTTGGATCAGACTTTTATTTACAGTAAGGCAGCTGAATGCCATTCCAACAGTGTAAAGGAGCTGTGGTGTGTTGGAATAGATTGCATTTATGTGGACTTCAAGACCCTGCTGTATACTTAATTTATGTAAAAGCACTGACCATAAAAATTATGAGTGATCAAGTAATAGGGTTATTCTGTATTCTAACTTTTCTGGTAGTAATAAAAAGTCATTCATAAAATGTTACATGAAACTTTTGTCTTGTTTAAAGACTTTGTGATTAAGTTATTGTAGTAATTCTAGAATGCCTTGTGTACAAAGGGCAGTGTTCCTTTGAAAGGGAATGTAAAGAGGTTTTTGTGAATTTTCATTCTTTCTTACTTCAGTGTGACTTTCTTACTACATGTACTCAATGTGTGTTCTTGTATAAATGTTCCTCCGACTGTCACTTGCAAATTCAAAGTCAGAATGTCTCTTCTCTTTCACATGACTAACAATTAGTGTCCAGCTGAACAAACTGGGGTTTTGACACCCCTATATCTTTGTGTGTTTGAGCACAAGATACATGTTCTGATCTCTGGGAAATAACAATTTCTCTTAATGCTGATCAGATGATTGAAGTTCCAGGTCCCAAGTCCTTTGCTCTTGCTGTGCTTATGTATACACCATGGTCTGGATTGACTTTCCAGAAAGAGTATAATTCTAAGGTTTGTTGTTGTGTTTAAAAATCTCCAAAACCAAAACAAAAAAACTAATAAACAAAAACAACTCTCAATTTAGGAAAGTAAATACTTAAATCTAAAAAAATGTTTGCAGATGCCTAGATAGCATTTTAAATTATCTTTTTGTGTTGCAGTCTTTCTGTTCACCACAAAATGCAAATAACTCACTTGGTCTTTCCCCAGGTAAAATTAATAATATTACAGATTTAAAAAAAAAAAAGAATGTTTCTGTTTGTTCTGTTGATTTTAATGTAAGTGAAAATTAAAAGATCTGATCAATTAAGACTTTAATCAGTGTTTAGTGATTCTGGCAGGCAGTCTGAATATTACAGAAGAGTGTGCTTCACTTAATAACACTGCTTTTTATGTACAACACCTTTTTAATGTTATCATTGTTTTAAACTTTATTATTGACTCTCTACTACGTGCATAGTTATCTTTCATTTTGTATTTACTAGAATTCTAAGATAGGATCCTGTGAAATTGTATAGGTCTAATTTTTTTATTCCAATCCAAAAGAAACAAATTGAAAATGGTGTGGTAGGTGGAAAAGCAGAAAGGTACAATAAACAAACTCCAGAAAAATCTAATTTTAGTTTTTAATGAAATAGTATGCCTTGAGAAATTTTGTGATTTTAAGAAGCTTCATTTAACATCATGGCTTACATGCTCATAATGAGTGAAAAAAATAACGTTCATAAATTTTAGTTTTCTGGGAGTTATTGGAGTTTCATTAATTTAGGCTACATGCAAAAAATGTGAACTTCAGTAATAAGTAAACCTTATCTTCACTACATTGATAGACATTGCTGAGGGCATTACCTGTTACAGTGATGTTAGACGACTGTGTTCCAGAGTTGCATTAATGTCAGCAGCCAGTTTTTATCTTACATTTGTTAAGAAGCTGTCAAACTACTATGCCTCTGCTGTAGAAGGCTACCCAATAGATACCCTTAAAAACTGTGGCAGTATGCATAATTATGAAATGATACCCTCTTTCATCTGCCCCCAGCCTCGCATCCTACTCTTCCCAAAAATACGTTTCCTCAGCCTGGCTCACATTAGTGGAAGGAAGTGAAGTTCTGTTAGCTTTTCTGGTCTCTGAACAGCACAATAAAATATTTTAAGCGGTTGACACAATTTAGAGAATGTCTGTATGATACAATGAAGCATTAGGGAAGAAAATATTCAAATAAATGCATGTCAAATGCAGTATAGTGGTATTAAAATAAAAAATACACCACACGTGGTAGCCACGTTGTTTCATTCACAGTGAGCTCAACTGTGGACATCTTGTGATGCCTCTTGCTGCGTAGACATTATTAAGTTTATAGTAGTAAAAACCAGGAGTTTTTAGAAGGCTACTGTTTGTTTATACATAGCATGAACGGACCAGCCCTGTCTGTACAGGTGGATACATCCCACATATGTGGGGAGGAAAGGGGAACGTATCAGGGTTTTCTTCTGTATAAGCCATTTTCTTATTATACTTACTAGTGTCTTACTGCTGTTTGTCTTGTTTTAAGTGTTCTTGTCTTCTCAAATCTTCTACATCTTTCAGATATCTGTTCCGTAATAGGTCTTTTCTGAGAATCCCTGTGGCTCCTAGGCCTAGGTTCTCATCACTAAGGAGTTTGAGGTTGGCCTGATCTAAGGTTGTCCTTCTCGAGCAGTATTGCGCACTTTGTGCTTTTTTTACGTTTGGATAATTGCCCTGAGGAGAATTTGCATGGTAATTGTAATGCTACCATGCAAACTGTTGTCTTAATGGCTTGAGTTTGCAACTGCTTAATTTTCAGTACTAATTTATGTTTCTCCGCATACAAATATGAAATATAATTGTGCATTGTTGTCTTTGGGTTTATCACCTTATTATTCATTATGTTTATTTTCACTGGCAATGAAGGCTCCCAGCATTTGTATTTGTAATACACCTTTCTGGAATATGGTTTGTAAATGACATATTTTATACAGTGGTTCAATTACTTTCATATAATATGCATCTGGAAGCTTCTTTCCTACCAACTTCATGACCATACCATTTATAATTCATATTTACCATGATTTTTAGAGTAGTCATGTACCTGGTATACATTTACTTCTGCCACTGAACATTGCATGGTGTTAAAGGAATGCATTTAAGTAATTTTTAAGTAGCTAGTTAAACATATTTTATTATTACCGTTCAGACCGACGTAAAGTATTGCATGTAACTTTGACATTGTGATGGTTCGAGTGCAATTTTTTCCAAATCAGTTTTAACTATCTCCTCTAAAAGGCCCTACATGGAAGAGCCACGTCATGTTAAAGTGCAGAAGGGTTCTGAGCCACTAGGGATTTCCATTGTGAGCGGAGAAAATGGTGGAATATTTGTCTCTAAAGTAACAGGTGGGAGCATTGCCCATCAAGCTGGCCTTGAGTATGGTGATCAGTTACTAGAGGTAATTGTTTGCTTACTATTCCTGTGGCTTTAATGAATCAGATTGTCTGACTGCAGCCGTAACTGCCCTCCCTAAAACACTATGTTGTGAAAGTATGTGTCTGTGAGATGGAGAAAACAGTACTGTGTATTGTAATATTCCATAATTGTGATTGTTGTGAGATTTTTAGGCTTTATCATAAAAATAATGTTTTTTGACGGCAGATCTACATTCAATCTTATAAAGATATAATTAAATTTTAAGGTGGCTAGTTTCAGTACTTAAAACAATGTACTCCCAGCACCATACTCTGCCGGGTAAGGTGAGTAAATATTAAAGCAGCTGGCTTTTACTGAGTTTCGTGCTGCTTATTGCTGTGTCTTATCCTTAGCTGAGATACCTGGTTAAAACCTAAGGTGAGCTCAGTCGTGTTTTTGTCTACAGTATTAGATAAACACATGGAGTAGCATTTTGTAAAGTACAGAGCTGCTTTGTAAATGTTAGATCATGTTAAAGCATCCTTTGTTGCACACTGTGTTTATAATACTAAAATAAGCCCGAGTAGATATGAATTTATCTTTAAATTCTGAATTTATTCAGATTGGTGATCTGAATCAACCTCTATTTAATCAGCGATATGAAATTATGGCACAGCTCGCAATACATGCGTTCTTTAACAGTGAAAAGATAGTTACACTCATGGTCAGATTACTAAACATTTTAAAATTATGGTGATTCCTTCCAAGGAGTAAACCCTCGGAATCATCGCATAGCAAGATTTTCGTCCTCCTATTTACTCTGGTGGAAATAAGTCAGCATTTAGACATTAAACTAAATAGGACACTGAAAGAATGATTTTGCCAGTTTTCATTAGAAAACCTGACATCCTGGTTTGTGCATTTTTCCATAGTTTAATGGAATAAATTTGAGAAATGCTACAGAGCAACAGGCTCGACTAATCATTGGACAGCAGTGCGACACCATCACTATTCTGGCTCAGTATAACCCCCATATGTATCAGCTTGGCAATCATTCACGGTCAAGGTAAGGCTGGCGAGACTTAGAAAAAAACCCAACTCTCCTGTCTACACAATTATTTAGCTAGTAGCCAACTTCTGTCCACGTAATATGTTTGCAAACGTGAGCACATTTGTGCTGGTGAGAAGTGTAATTAGAAAAGCAATGTGTGAATACATGCCTGTCAAAAACAAAAGTAAAACGCTTGATGCATCTAACTGTATTTTCTATTTTATTTGGGCATAATCCTTAAATATACTAAACTAAACCAAAGATTACTTCTTCCTTGAATTATGAGATTGTACTACTTCAAATCTTTTTTACTCTTCATAACTGGAATTTCTGAAGGCTAATTAGAGAAGGCATAGGACCTAGTGAAATTACCCATCCTATTTTGATGCATGATCACACTTCAAAACAGAGCTCTATCTTTCTCTTAGACTTACGGTGAACATGTTATTTAGCATGCTGGTTTGGGGTTTTTTTTCACCCTTAAAGTTGATTTACAGCCACATTAAACTTTTGAGTGGAAATGATTTGGCCTTAACCCACCAGTCTTTTATTCTTTTTTTTTTTTTCCCCCTCACAGTTCTCGCCTGGAACCTGTGAGTAACCATTCCACCCCTCAAGGCAGTGGAGCTGCAACACCTGACAATCATTCCGTAATCGATACTGTGAGTGAACAGGATGAAGGAACAATGACACCACCATCCAAACAAACCACTCCAACTACAAGTCCCCGAAATTCCTTAAGGTAGAGAGTAAAACTTTTGTCTTAAAGGAAAATAAATGGTCAGGATGGATGTGGAGGATATTAAAAAACAAATTTTACTTCTGAGAATGCTGTATCTCTGGCTGACATAAGTCAGTGGACAAGTTAAGTGAACCCCAGGATAAAAGTATATGTTTTCAGACAGTTTCTGAAAAATGGGGTCTGTAAGGAGTGAAGAAAGTTTGCTACAAGATTGGTTTAGTTGAAAAGGTGATGTTTGTCATATAAGACTGTGCCTGTAGTTGAGTTATTCTGAATAATATGTATGTAAATATATATTTTTCAGATGACTAGCTGATTGTATGCAATGCAAGTTTTTAAATTCTGGTACACATGTTATTTCTTTCTGTCAAAAGGGGCCCTGTGGACACAAACAAAAGGACCCCTGAACCTAGAACTGTTGTTGTTAAAAAATCCCAAGTTGATCTTGGGATCCAGATATGTGGTGGAAACCTGTATGGAATATTTGTCTTAGATGTAGATGATGATAGCCCAGCAAAAGGACCTGATGGACTAGTCTTGGGTGACATGATACTTGAGGTAAGCTCTTAAGAAAAGTCTGCAGCATACAGACAAAATGGCTGGGATGATACAAAGAGTGCCAGTAAAGTGATATAAAGGTACCAAGTGCGGTCCTGTCGCACAGTGGGAAATGTTTTTTGAATCTTGAGTTCCTGCCACGGTTAAGAATGGTGGGAATGCATAAACCTGCATTTTGGCTGTGACACATGACAAGCTGGATGATGTGGACCTGGAGAATTATCACTTTTGATAGCACAAGATGCCCGAAAGTTTGAAGGACTCATGTTTGTCCACTTGCAATTATAAACACTTGCTCCCTTCATCTGAATAAGAAGCTTTGAATCCAGTTGTTGTATGCAGGGGAAAGGCAAGGATATGAAAGATATTGCGGAACAAAGGACAGTATTGATCTTCTAATTCTAATGAGAGTTTAGGGAAAACCATATAATGTGTCTTTGACTCTGTTTTCTGTATCTGAAGTGAGAATGTTTATTTACTTGTCAGGACTGTTAAGATGATGAACACATACTTATTTATGAGCTTTTCAGATGCAACTGAGTACTGAGACTCTCCCATTGCACATCTCGTACCCAGCTAGAGATTTTGCTTTGTGACCATGTTTTTGACTTCCTTCAGGCCACTTGTTTTCCCTAAAAATGTTAAATATTTTTCAGTGTGAACTTTATGGTTCTCAGCTTATACTTGGAAAACTTTTTCAAGAAGTGCAGGCTCTCTCACTATGCACGTCTGCTGTATGCACTTGACTTTTCTGTTTTTCAATGTAATGTCTCAGTCTCCTGCTAGACTTCTTAAGGGGCAAACTGTCCTAGAGTTAAGTGACAAGATTTGCTTGTATATAGAACCTGCCAGTGAGAAAAACAAATTCATTTTGCATGCTTTTCAAGCTTACCTAGTTCTATTACTTTTTAAGATAGAATTTCACACCCAAGGGTTCCTGTTTGTGTTCTACAGTATGGGTCCATTGATATGCGAAATAAAACAGCTGAGGAAGCTTATCTTGAAATGTTGAAGCCTGGAGAAAACATCAAAATAAAGACTCAATACAGAATAGAAGAGTTTAATAAAATAAAAGAGCTTCCTGGAGATGGATTCTACATCAGGTATTTGAACATAACTGGTAATGACAGCATAAAGTTGCTAGGATAATATGCTGAGCACCATGAGATAAATAGTACATCCGTTTTGCCATGGGTGTTTTAACTTTGAAGTTTACTCAGTTCTAGCTAGTCTCTGACAGTGAGAACACAATCTGTAGTGTAGTGTCTGCATGTATCATTGTAAACTTGCTTGTTCTTGAAATGTAGAGCATGCCACTAATCTGTTAACTTTTCAAGAAAGGTTTGTGTGTTCTTCCCCAGTTGCAGACCCTATTTATGTCTTCCTTTCCAGAGCACTTTATGACCGTCTGGCAGAGGTGGAACAGGATTTAAGCTTTAAGAAGGATGACATTTTGTATGTGGATGACACTCTACCACAGGGAAATTTTGGTTGCTGGATGGCTTGGCAGCTAGATGAGAATGCTCAGAAGCTGGAAAGAGGACAGATTCCAAGTAAATATATGTAAGTGACCTTGGTTGCAGTATTTATCTTTTAAAAGTACTTGCTTTTAAAAGTTTGATTAGTGTGATGTGATATAAAATACTTGTTTGCTTCTGTTTTTTCTGGAAGATGGTAATTCTTAGACATGTCTTTTTAGGCATACATATTTTAATAACATTGAATTAAATGTATTGCTCTATAAAATGTTTTTAGATGCTACTAAATAGTAAACTAGAAATGTCTATGTCGTGAGGTGCATTAAGCACAGCATCACCAGCCAGTCAAGTGAGGTGATTGTCCCGCTCTGCTCTGCACTGCGGTGGCCTCACCTTGAATATTGTGTGCAGTTCGGGGCACTACACTATAAGAAAGATACTAAGCTATTGGAGAGTGTCCAAAGGAGAGCAACAAAGATTGTGAAGGGCCTTGAGGGGAAGCTGTAGGAGGGGTGGCTGAGGTCACTTGGTCTGTTCAGCCTGGAGAGGAGGAGACTGAGGGGAGACCTCAATGCAGTTATAACTTCCTTGTGAAGGGAAGAGGAAGGGCAGGCACTGATCTCTTCTCTGTGGTGACCAGTGACAGGAGCCAGGGGAATGACCTGAAGTTGTACCAGGGGAGATTTAGGCTGGATTTCAGGAAAAGGTTCTTCATCCAGAGGGTGGTTGGCCACTGAACAGGCTCCCCAGTGAAGTGATCATAGCACCAAGCCTGACAGAGTTCAGGAAGCATTGGGACAATGCTCTCAGGCCCATGGTGGTTCTTGGGATGTCCTGTGCAGAGCCAGGTGGTGGACTCAATGATCCTGATGGGTCCCTTCCAACTCAGCATATTCTTTGGTTCTATGACTCTGTGATTCAGTATTGTGATAGATAATTCCAGTAACAAACATGAGAGTAACTACAGCAAAAATATCCTTGAATCCGAGGTTATCACTGTCATTCTTGGGAAATATCAGTGTTTTTACTTATGTGTGGACAGTAATGTTATAAGACTTTGTAGGTGCATCCTGCCACTTCTTCCCTTGAGAATTTTGCCCTGTCTGTCAGAGTGATCACCCTCTATGCCATGCCGCTATTTATAAGATTTCTGAGGAAATTATGCTAGTGTGAAGTTTTCAGATGCTTATTATTTGATTTATGGTATTTTATTTATTATTTATTGTATTTTAGTTTATTTTGGATTAATTTTCTGTGATGATAATCAGGCAAGGGCTTGAGACAAGCATTTCAAGCATGTCCCAAAAGCAGCAGTGATACTGTTAAAAAAAATTTAAGACGATAAGTTTAAATACCAGCCATTTGGTCTGTCTCATTATAGGATGGATCAGGAATTCTACAGGAGACACAGCATGTCTGAGGCTAAAGATGAGAACAGTTCATCTAAGACATTGTCAGCAGCAGCACGGAGGTCATTCTTCAGAAGAAAGCATAAACACAAGCGAAGTGGCTCCAAAGATGGAAAAGATTTACTGGCTCTTGATACAATCAGTACAGACTCGATTCCTTTCTTGGATGGCAAGTACCTTTGTTATACTTGGGAGGGCGTTGCCTTTCCTTCTCTCTCGTTTTTAATCAACTGCAGCACAACACAACAAATAATATTACTTTCTGGTTGCTCTGAATACAAATGGTGATCATTACTTCTAATAACATTTTTTTTTAAAATTAAATTATGATCCAGAGTGTTTTACATTAATCTTTTGGTAATTTATTCCTAGACCTATTGGCATTACTGTTTCATTTGGAGAGGGAGGTCTTTTTGATGCATGGTTTTGATCTTACTTTCAACTATTTAATTCTGTCCAGGTTGCTTAGTCTAGACAGAAATCCTGCACACCACTCAAAAAATCTTCACTTCTATTTCTTCACTCCTTTATAAAAATCATGTTGATTACAATGTAAGAGCTCAACAAATCAAGCCAGAAACACCATATATTGTGTATTGTTTACACTTTTCAGCATGATTGGTTTTAAAGTCTGTTTGAAGGTGGGTAGTTCAATTTTTCTAATTGAACACTAGGTTCAATTAGAAAAATGCCTATTTTAAGCTGTCAAGTGGAAAAATTGCCATAATGACTGAACATTTTTTGTACTTGTCAAGGCCCTTAGCCCTTGCAAGGGAGTAGTTCTCAAAATTACTGTTAGGATGCTTTTGCTTATTTAAGAAATGCCAGGAAAATAGTTTATACTTTTATAAAGAAATCTCTTCTGTGCGTGTAGATTCTGCAAGTTTGGCATACCAGCGTGTCCAGAAAGTGGACTGTACGTCTCCTAGGCCTGTCCTTATTCTAGGACCTTTACTTGATGCTGTGAAAGACATGTTGGTCAAAGAATCCCCTGGAAAGTTTTGCAGATGTCCACTCGGTAAGTATGCAAATATAACCAATTTCTTCATGCTTAGAATACATGGTAGTAACATCTGTATACATGAACTAAATGATAACACAAACATCGATAAAACCCCAAGAATCGGAATTTGCAGACATTGTTTTTCTTAGCTTTGTTCTGTGCCTAAGGAATAGTAATGAAAGTGGGTCTGTCTCTTCTGGTTCTGTGAAATAGAGGTTATGAAAGCTTCCCAGCAAGCCATTGAACGAGGTGTGAAGGATTGTCTGTTTATTGATTACAAGCGGAGGAGTGGACATTTTGATGTGACAACTGTAGCTTCGATAAAGGAGATAACAGAAAAGGTGAGTCAGTTTTAATACTCTAGGTCTTTGTACAGCTTACAATATGAAGTCATACTATGTTGTGAAGTGGAAATTATGTTAGTATTGCCATGCTTTAAGGCATTCAGAGAATTGTTCTCCAGGCCACTGAATAAAACAAAACTTACCTCACTTTGGTGTGTAACAGTTAAAAGATTATTTTATGCAAACTCACCTTTATAGAAACTAGAAATGTCTGTATTCTTCTACAGTATTATTAAATAAAGTTAGAAATCATTGTCTTAAATTCCACATTCTACCCCCCAAAACCAAGGATTTAATTTTTTTAACTATTTTGTTTAATGCAGTCATATAGAATATAAACATCATAATAATCCTAGAGACAGATGATACTTGAAGTGTACACATTGCTTATGGATTTTGGTCAAACCACACAGAAAGTCTTATTAATACTTGTGTTTGCTTATGATTTCTGAAAGAGAAAATTAGTAGGAATATTTAAACTTGACAAAATCTATTGCATATATTTCAATTTGAGTTTTCATTTCATTAGTTCTTCAAGTACTTTTTTTTCTATCAATGCATGCTTTTGGTACTGTGAATGGAATTTCTTGCAGTTTTTCATCTTTTGTATTTTGTTATAAACCCTTTGGGTACAAATTGCTCGGTAATGCCAAGATGCTCGATGTATAGTAAAATTCTGTGGGGGTGCAATGATTTAAGTAGGGGAAGAAATGGGGGATTTGCATGTGTGCTTGTGCTCTTTAACTGAATGAGTATTTTGCATTTACATTTGATCTTAGGATTGTCATTGTCTGCTTGACATCGCTCCTCATGCCATCGAACGGCTCCACAGTGTTCATATCTACCCTATTGTAATTTTTATTCGCTACAAAAATGCTAAACAAATCAAGTAAGTCTGTGAGAGGTATAGTTCAGGGATGTTTATTCTGGCTTAAAATAAGCTTGTTTTAACTTTATTGTTTATTTCATCCTAGTCATCTTAAATCTCTTTAAAATGGGCAAATTGATCATCATAAAAAGTGCTGTGAGCTATATGGTCTTAACTCCATTTGGGTTGCATGACAATTAAGTAAATCTTAAAAAAAAAAATCCATGCAGACTAAACTCCAGGAAGCACTCAAATCTTTGCTGCTCACTTTTGTAGTAAACTGTAATGCAGATATGGATGAGATCCATTGAGGATTGAGTGGTGACTGTGACAAAGACCTGTTCTTCATCCTTAGCAGGGCCAAGAGTATGGATGCGGTGCCAGTTGATTCATAACCTCAGCTTTGCCACCTTCATTCTCCAATGAAAAAAGCAAGGGAGGTTCCCTTTTGCCGCATGGTGTATATACTGTGGTTTTCTCAGGCCAAGTTCTTTGAGTTACTGTGGGTTTCCTGCTCTAATATAGCCAGGAAAAGAACACAGAAGTTAAAAACCCCAGTCCCTCTCCTGACGTCTGAGTAAGCCTTCACATGTTCTGATAGACTGATTTGGCAAGATGTGACATAATCTCCCAATGTGAATATTAAGAAACACTTTTGCTAAGAGATCTTATACATGGCCTATCTTAATTTTTAAAACTCATGTTTTCCTGATCTGTAGGTAAATTTGGTTAGTGTCTATTCAATAAAGAAAATACGTATCACCACTTTAAAGCAGAAGCAACACAGAGCATGAGATGTATTTCATTACCACTGTAGGATTGTGCCTTTGAATGATAAATGGAATTGTCACGTCTTAACCCCCACTGGAAATGGAATGGTGACCATTACAGCTATTTTCTTTTCCTGCAAAGTGACAGTGATCAAATCAGACAAGCAAGGATTTCTAGCAGTCGTCAGTATAAGTTGCAGTGGTACATTGTCTCTGACTGTTGTCAGGACCAAAGGTTTTTCCGAACAGCCTTTTTGATATAGCACAGCTTCTGTTGGCATTCTCTGAAATGCTCTGCAGCATTGATAGCTTAGTTTAGTAAATTTTTTTAAAATTTATAGAATAAAATCAGGCTGATTTTCTCACTGCTATAAGAAACGATGTTTGTATTGTTTCATTGTCTATCTATATGACCTTACTAGTTGAATATAAATTCTGCTTCCTTTTAAACAAAATCCCTTCTAGGTGTACCCCAAGTCAGATTTGGAGGAGAGTGTTGCAAACTTTGATCAGAATTAAAATGATTTTTTGTAAATTCCTCTATGTTTTTTTTTTTGTATTTCCAGAGCTTATATCGTAGAAAAAGAGGAATCTCAAAAATTTGTCATGTATATGATAACAGAAATATTCTATTTGCTTGATGCTTGTTATTTCACAACTCCTTAAAAGAGTGATACTTGTGCCCAACTTTGTGTAGGGAGTACTGGTGTGTATATGAGATGATGATCCAATTCACATGTACTGGAAAAAATTATATTCTTTCTTCCTCAACCAACTCTGTGTCTGAAACTTTAAAGGCATACTGTCTTGGTCTGACAGCAAATAAATTTGCTAGCACTGAAATGGTGCTTTTGCTGATACTGCTGGAACACAGTAGATGGCACTCTGGGCCTAGAAGTCTGCTTGCAGGTGAATTAGCTTTGTATTCACCTAACTGGAGGGAGTCTTTTCAAGTCCATTTCAAAAAAATTACTCTTATACAAGATGTCTCTTTTTTCCTCTTTTTTTACTTTTTTTTTCAGAGAGCAAAAAGACCCAATCTTCCTGAGGGACAAAGTTACACAGAAACATTCCAAAGAACAATTTGAGACAGCTCAAAAAATAGAACAAGAGTATAGCAAGTATTTTACAGGTTAGTATTTAATCAAACTTTCACTAAGAACACAGTGGCACTTTAGCCCATATACACTGCACTTCAAAAGATCTGTTGTTCCTTCAATGGGCACTTTATTCTTTTTTAATTCTGCCTTCCCTTTTGGCAAACTCATGTTCTGTTGTTTTATTTTACTGGGAGATGAAATGTCAAGTTAGAAGTATTATTTGTTGCTTCTACATGTTTTTGTTTTGAGTGTTATGAATCTTACAACCTGAAGAGATTCTGAAAATGTTTTATTAACAACCAGTAGTATTGGACGTGTGGTCAAAATACAGTGTTGACAGTTTTATACCACACACGGTATATAAGGGTTTTTTTGTAATTGTAAAAATGGAACAAAACAACAGAAATATCCTGTAGTTTAAATTAACAAATGATGATTTCCAGTGGTGCCTTCCAACTCCAACCATTCTGTGATTGTGTGGTTTTTGTGATTTGTGAGACATACTTTAAATGTTCAAGAAAGAAAAAAAAAAATTGTCCAAGGTTGCTTAGGCATGTACTGTAACTCTGAATAATTAAATTCAACTTAAGAAGCCTTTTTTAACTTCATAAAATGTATGAAATGAATCTTTGTTTGTAGTTAATTCTGTATTTTTACCAGAGAAAGAAAATGATGTTTGAAGACTCTTTGCTCATTTCAGAATATGTTTTCATTTGGTTCCACATACATTCAAAAGATAAAATTCTATGCGTCTTGGTGTGTATGGCAACAAAACTTAACAAGAAAAACAAACACACTAAACTAACCAAAATCCAAGGTTTCATCCCCTGAACAATGGGTTCATTACAGAAATATTTTGAGACATTACTGCCAAGTGCAAGACAGGGAAAAGTGTTGTGTTTAGTATAGAGCTCTCTCAGTGCATCCTATACAGGTTCTCAACAAAATCAGTTACTTGTCTGTAATAGCCATACAAATACTTTTACATGGTACACACTAAACCGTCACAGAATTTGACATGCGCGTGGCCAGATTGCATCACCACGTGTTATCTTCTGCTTCTTCTTTAGTCATTTGTGGCATTTTACTTTCACCCTGATAGCAGAAGTGGAACTCACTTCAAGAGAGTCTTATGTGTGTCTTCTCACATGCCCCGTGAGAAGGGCCTTTCTCTGTTAGTCCTACTCACAGTGGCCTCCAGGTGTCATCAACTTTTCCAGAGGCCGGTAGTCAGAGAGGATTGGTGTTCAAATTGCATTGACATTTAAACCTGTTGAAGTTATAATGTTGCGCATAAAATGTAGATAGGCACGTTGTGTACATGGTAGCTTACTCGTGGAGCTATTGGACACGCTCTCTGACTGCTTCGTGAAGTACACTTTTTGACTAATGATTCTTTCAAGTTGTGTTTGTTTCCTGTAGCAAGTTGTGAGCACAGTGTATAATCTGAATCGCTCCCTCCCTGCCAGTTGTCACCTTTCATAGACCTTGTTAGTTACTGTGTTCTGTGTCCAAACTCACCTGACATTGTTAAGTGTAGTATATATTGCAGAGTCAAATATTAGTTTATGTGACGTCAAATTCTCTCTTTTCAAAAAGGAAGATTATTCCTTAAGCTGTGTAAGACTTTCCATATTTTTTTAGCATTAGTGGTAGCTGCTGCCAGAGGCTTTGCTGACATATTTCTCAACTCATGAAGTTCTTCGCTTTTTAAGTCTTAAAGCCAATACCTTCTCCTCTCCTGTGTCAGTCTTGGCATTTTAGTTTTTATGACTGTTATGTTTAGCAAGGGCAGAATAAAAGGTGTTCATTTGTCTTCTGAATTGATTTTCATGGAGTTGCTTGCTGTTGCCTTTTTGTTCCTTAAATGTAGCTGACAATAAGAATTGGAGTAGCAACCGCTGCTGTTTTATTTAGCTCAGCGATCTGTGAGCTGCTTCATAATTTACTTTAAATATTTGTAAATAGTGTCTAGTTGCTACAGCTATAGTCTCTATGTATATTACTCCGTAAATATAAAACTCTTAGCACCACATGTTGAACAGAGAAAGTTTATTATAGAAGGTTCTGACCATCTTTAGACTTTAACTTTGCCACCTGATGCCTCTGAAAATAGTACATGGAGGCCTCTTACAAAACAGTTGTCTTAGTTGATTACAGCCCTTAGTTCTGTGACTTCCCTGGGCTGTTTTAAGACCTAGCAGAAGAAACTGCATAGTGAATGCTTGACCTCTTTGCTCTGTTTATTTGAGGTTTCTTTAATAGTCATGCATCTGTCAGATACTGAATTGAGTTGCTTCATTCTGATCTGTTGATAAACACTTTGCAGATAGATGCAGAAGACTGTTCTTTCCAATTGATCATAACTGCTTGTTCCAGTCTCATTTGTGTGTGGTGTTTCTTCTTCTCCAGGCATTGTCCAGGGAGGAGCCCTTTCAAGCATTTGCACTCAGATTATGACAACTGTCGACCAAGAACAAAACAAAGTCCTGTGGATTCCAGCTGGCCCGCTGTAGATTATTTTGCTCTGAAACTACATTGCAGATGTAAATAACCAACTAACTTTTTATCCAACAGACTCTGTTCATTTTTGTCTTTATAAAGATATCCGTAAGTGATTTCTGTTTCATGAAGGGGAATGAAAACACTGAATACACAAGGACCTGATGAGGCATGTGGGAAAGGAGTAGATCACTCAGCTTGTCTCTTATGTCGTACATGTACACAGGGCAGGTTGTCACAAGGGGTTGTGACCTGTGTATACTTGTCCACGAGTAATGAATTTAACAATGCTGCAAAATCCTGTAGAATGACGAGTTTACAAAAACCTTTTCAAAGTATTTGGTTCTTGCTGTTTACTTGAATGTCTTTTTGTTTTGTTTTGGTTTTTAACTCTGTGTCCTTTCACTTAATGAGGTTGCTCTCCAAAATGGAGTGAAATTTCTAAATATAGGCGGAGAGTTTATGCGCAGTGTGACTCTTAGTTACAATTTTGACCATTTCTAAGCACATTGTTGACTTGACAACCAAGTAATAAGGTGGGATTGAATTGGTACGTCTTGGGAGTAAGCTCAAAAGGAAGTACACTTCTACACAGGGCAGACCACTGTTTGTATCCTGTCAATGATTGTCTGTCAAAGATATCGTTTCTTGTTTTATGCATGAATCTAATATTTAAACGTCATAATGTATCTGAACAATTCAAGCTTAACTTGTGTTGAGAAATAATAATTTTTGTTTGTTGGGCCTGGATTAAGTACCGGGAGGAAGAGTCATAAACTAGGCCTAGCATGCTGTGTTCTGTCACTTTTAGATACTGTAAATATGGAAGGCTTCTGTCGGTGCAATTTTGCAGGGTAATTCTTAAGCTTTGTACTTCAGTGTGTAGCATTCATGTAGGTTATTTTTATTTAAGAGCAGACACAGTTTTAGGGCTTTGATTAAAAGCCTTTAGAAAGGTACTAAATTGTTAGTGTTTTCACTGTCAAAAAATAAGTGATCGTTTAGTTTTGGTTGCAATACTTATTTACTTGTTGTACCAAACTCTTACTATATTGGTTCCCTTTTTGGTTTTTTGCACTTCTGACTCTGTGTTCCTAACACAGGTTTTGTACCTGTCTCTTCTGTCTCTTGTGCCATGTTTCCCGGGTACTGTATTTTAATTGTTTTTACAATATTATTTGAGTAGAACTGCTTCTCTGTGACTGTTTCTAACATTTCATTATGTGGGGTTTCTAGTTTTACACTATACGCTGTAATTTTGCTTCTGTTTGCAGCTTCTATAATTAAAAAGGGATTCTTCTTGCACAGTTCCTCAAAGAAAGATCTGGTCCTAAATTTAAATTCTTACAGTTGCTATTTTATGGTTCAAAATACTTTTCATAGTATTTATATAGTTATACACTATACAGAGTATTCTGAACTATAAAATAACCTAATATATATACAGTATTTTATATAGTATTATACCATACTATTATAATACTGTATATATAAATTAATAAATATTAAATGGTATCGATGAATTACTAGTCCCAGTACTTCTCATGGTGGGGGACAGAAGTCGGCTTTTGTTTATCTCATTTTTTTTTGTTTGTTTGTTTGTTTTTTCAAGTTTGAGATCAGAGTTGACTCCAGTGGTACAACTGAAACAGACAGGTACTGTTCTGACATGGATTTTTCTGTACTAAATTAAAATGTCACTTTGTATCAAAAAAAAAAAAAAGAAGTTAAAGAAACTGATTACTAAATAAAGGTCAATTTCTGTAACTTCATTTGTGTGTAATGAGTGCATATAGCTTTTGCTCTTCCTGACTCTGCCTAGTTGAGTCCTCACATAAGGGTTAAAGTTCTGACTAAAATTGGCATACATAGTTTCAAGTACCCACCTTGAGAGGAACAAGTTTTGGCTTTGTGCTTTTAGTCAGCCTTGCATACATAAATACCAGAGACTTTCAAAAACTTTAGGACACAAGAAGTTATAGATACTGGTTTGTGTTAAGATTTTTAACATTGTGGCCCATTGGTGTTAAGGATTTAAAATGAAAATGCAGTTGATTGGGTGGAGACTTTATCTGAAGAATTAGTCTATCACTGTTACTTTCAAGAGAGTATCACTGGAAACTGGGGAAAATACAGGCAAAAATGTGAATATTGGCTAAAACGCACATTGCAGAATCCTCTGACTCAGTTTGTGCACTGCAGACAGATCAGTCTTTTCTGTTCATTGAGTTACCTGAAAGCTTAGAGGGAAGGTAATTATTGTGTATTAACTTTTCTGCTTCATCAATTGCTTTATTCTCAGATGCCAAATAGTTAGCTTCAGCGTGAACCTAATTGGTGGACTGTCAGTCTTCTTGTAGTCTGCATACTTAGCAATAGCCTTCAGTCACGAGACAGGACTTGCACCTTATCTGTTTTGCTTGGAAAAAAACCAAACCATGCTGTGGTAACATCTTCCAAGATAGGATGAAGGAAATGAGAGAGTAGGTAAGTTCTGGCAGGTCGGTAACAGCCATACATTGCATATCTTCTGATCACAACCAAGTAGAACAGAAGTCAGGATTGAATACTAGAAAGATTTCTTTAGCTCAAATCAGGAGTTTCCTGATAGACCCTTTTCTTCTATAATACCGTGTGGTAGAGCTAGATTTGGCCCTTCTTATGGAACAAGTAACTTTGTCCAGGTGTTGTAAATAAAGAACATAGTTATATGGGTATTTTTAAAATAGTTTCAAAATAGTAAAGCTACAAACAAAGAGCCTGAGAATTTCCCCCTTAGGCTGATAAGCCACCATTTAGAATGTATGGCTGCAGATAAAGAGTTAACGCGAAATCAGCACATTTTAAATTTATTTCTCCTTGGCTAAACGGACACAAAATGGCTGAAGATACTGCAGCCTCTATGTACGATCTGTTGTTAATATGTTGACAGACATCTACTTGCTTACAAACTTCTGCATTCTGTTCACATTGACCTGAATTGCAGGGCAAGCGTTTGCCAGATCCAGAATTACATTCTGACAGCTGCCAACCTCTCCACCTCAGAAAAGGGTTCTTTTTCAGTGCCTGATCAATTTGGAGGCCATATTGCAGTCGTTTTTAGTGAATGCAGGCATTGCCTTAAGCAGTCTTGAACAGCTTTTCCAGTTCAGTCTCAGATGGATGTATTTGTGGTTGAAGTGCAATCTTCTAATCTTTTCTAGACTTATGTCTAAAGCTCCATGTAATTTCTACAATTCTGTGCCTCCATTTCACAATGGACAGTTTCTATTAAAATAGACCGACATTGGAAAAATGTGCACTGGCCTGGAAACTCAAGAGACTACTGTGAAAAGTACAGATACCCAGCAAAGCGGACTGTTGGTATTGTGCAACAACTAATAAAGGTTCCAGAGCTGCAGCAGAATCTGAACAGCATAAAAAAGGTGCTTGGCCTCTTCCTGTAAGTTTTCTTAGGCTGCTTTGTCCGTGAGTGTAAGTTTCCTATTCATTTGGTTGTTTTAAAAGATATTTTTTCCAACGTGTCCTCTGTGTCCTTTTGTTTAGAAAATGTCTTGATGCTCTTCACTGAAAAAGTAAATTTTTTATAACATTTGATAGCAAACTTTTTAACTATTCAATTTGCCTTCTTTCTCTCTTTGAATACTAAGGGACGGTTTTGCTAGCACAACACAAATGACGTGAGCATGAATCCAAAACCCAGAAAATAGGACCAATGGCTGAGGAAGCTTTCAAAGACATGGAATCTTGATTTATTTGCTGGTTCACGCTATAAAGTGTCCAAGAGCTAGAATGCTACTACTGCTAGTTAAGAAAAACAAACAACGCAAACCTGAAACAACATCCCCCTCTCCAAACCCATTGCACAAAACAACTTCCTTCCCACCAAACACCACTTCTAAGTGTCCAGTTTGGCTTTCTTATGATGTCATGTCCTTCCTCTTTGCCTGAAGATACATTCAAATTTCTTAAAACAAAAACAGCAGTTTACTCTCAATCCACGTACATACTGTGTATTTCTCCAAAATTAGAAACAAGTCTGTCAAAACGTTAAATTCTTTCAGCAGCTTGGAAAAAAAAAAAAAATCACACATTTGCAATGGCTTTTTTTCTTTTAAAGTTTTTTTCAGTGCAAATGTCAGTGACATTCCTTATGTAATATTCGCTATGCCCTTCCTCCAAAGGCAGGGAATGATCAGCTTTCTGAAGATGGTGACTTTGATCTTCAGAGTAAGTGACTCTTTTTTTGCTACTTTTGCACCTCGTTTTGATGCACATTGATCTGATCTCATTAGCAATAACACCAGTCAATTAAAATCATCTTAATTCCTTCATTTGCCAAATCTGCTTGGTCCACAAATGCTTAGCATTTGAGCTTAGCATTTAGATGCTCAAATATAGTGTTGTTTAAGCAAATTAAGATGATATTTGTGGTCCACCTGTGATAAACATTAAAGTATTAGGTTTCAAGCTTGTCTGGCTAGTGTAAGCAATAAAAGGCTGAAGATGCATTTTTTTCATCTAAATACATGCAAGGAGTCTAAATGTTGTTTTAAGTCTTACAGTTCTGTGATGAAAATAACTGTTAGTTACGGCATTTTGAGAAGATAATTCAAGTCAGTGAAAAGATCCTAAGGTAAGAGATAGAAAATTGTTCTCTGCTGTGAAGATATGATTTGAGAGTGCCGGCAATTGCTTGCATCGTTATAGTAACAAGTAGGTTTGTGATGCAAAGATGAGTAAGTGCAATTACTGAAGAAACCAAACACATGGAGATGAATTCCAGGAAGGTGATACAAGCTGCGTGTCCTCAGCAACCAGTAAGGTAGATCCCATGGTGGCAAACATGTAGCACTTATATCTGGAGTTGGCTGAACTGTGTGGCCTTTCAGAGCTTCTGACTACTTCTAGCATTCAGATGAATTCTTATACTTTTATACCCTGACTTACGATGTCATAAAAAATGCGTGGTTAATAGCTGCAATTATAGTGTGATCTGCTGAGACCTGCTCTGACTGATTTTCAGTTTAATTATTTAGAACTCATTTTTCAGGGTGGTACCACATCCTTTGTGCCAAAGTGACCATTTTACAGCTGCAAAGTAATTCAAGTGAAGTTGTAAAAATGAATTGGATATCCTTCCCCTCTCCCTGGCCTTACATGACAGAGTATCCTTCAGAGCTGCAAGATGTGAGCTCCCAGAGACACTTGAATTCCTAACTGGTGCTGAATCTGCTGTCATCCTGCATAGAGCTGTCTCTTGGCAGCGTGGAGTAAGGAAGTGTGGAGCCTGCCCTGGCTTCACTCCATAGCTGTGCTTCTCCGTGGGATGTTTTGTAATGCTTCGGTCTTTACATGAGTTAGCACTAGCAAGATGCTTAGAGTCCTGGCTCCATAGGGCAGTTCTGCACCTCCAAAGCTGCAATGGGATTTCCAATCAGCAATTGCTGCTGGTTTTCCTTGCAGTTGTCCCTTTTCTGCAATGTAACCGTACACAGACCTAGTGTTTTGGCAAGTGCTCCATGAAATTTTTCTCAGAATAGGAGTGAGATTCTGGTTTGTGTGAGAACTCCATTATGAATACATCACAAACTTTTCCCTTCTTTTACTGTTACATGCAGCTTTAGTTTCCCTTTGCTTTACAGTCTCCTTATCATTAGTAGCTAAATCTTCTTTCAAGGTGTGTCTCCCATCAAGTGCAGCCTTCCTGTTTGCCTCATTTCCTTGCTTCATGCTTCACTTGCACTTCTAAACTCTCAAAGATATTTTTTCCATTGCTGATGCAACCTAATCTCTCCCTTCCTCGCCCTGTTATCTAATGCTGAAGTATTTTAGGACATTATGTAAAGTCTGTTTGTTTCATAAAGCATACTGTGTGGTTGTGTATTAATTAATGATTTGATTTTAAACACTTTTTATACTCACTATTTATGATCTTGTGAACAGCATTGGTTGACCCACTCCAGCATTCAGCAGCTTGCAATTTCAGATAGTGTTTTAGCAAGGTTTTCATGTCTGCAGTTTCTGAAAGTGATGCCTTGCTATGTTTCCAGCAGTGTCAGCAGTACATTTGTAAAAGAACCTACTTGGTAAGCAACAGAAGACGACTTGAGAAAGTCCACACACCTACCTTAAGATTTTATGATCTCTGCTAGCTTACAGAGGCTTCAGTCTTGGAATTAATTTGGATTTCCTTCTGCACAGTTCTGATTCTGTGATAACACAGCACTGGTGTGCAGAGGTGTAGTTGAGTTGACTTGCTGCAAATTACTGAGATTCACAAATGGTCCCTGACTTTCACTAGAGATCAAGTACCATTATTCTAATTTTAGCCTGTTTTGCTATAACTCAGGACATTACTGAAGTTAAAAGAAATCAGTTTTATGAAGAGTTCTAAAAGGCTGGAACTTGTCAGAAGTAGCCATATTTCTCTCATTTTTTTCCACACTACTCTTGCCCTAAAGCCCAGTTTTTATTTTACACCCTCTGTACTGTCAGCCTTTTGAAGATGTAGGCAGTCAGTAATACACAATATGATGGATAGAACATGAAGAGCAACAAATGAGTGTTGAGTGTTGCAAGTCACGGCCCCTTAAAATCCCTTTCAGTTTTTTGCTTGCAGCAGGAGCTACTCAGAAGCAGAAATCCTTTCCTGAAAAAATTAAGACACAGTTTGAAAGTAATTTTCTTACCTGTTCTCAGTAGTCTCATAATGAGACTTTCAACATCCAACTCCCTTATTTTTAAAATTCTGATGTCCAGACAAAAAGCATTTGTGGCACCTTAATACTTGTTTCTGTGAAAATGCTATTTTAAATGCTGCAGTGTTTGTACTTAATTATGCAGAGTATTTTTGGCTTTTGTTTTATTAAATGTAATCTTCATCTTGTTTCGGTGATCTGGGGTATATGACTTTTTGTTACCCCCTGCTATCTGTGGATGTGGGGTTTTTTTTTAAATAAAGGTTTGTTCCATCATAACCCTTTGAGTCATCCAGCCTGATGGTGAGAATTCATGGTTCTGTAGTCGCTTCAAACTCAAGTGTCTTGTTTCTCAATGGGGAAAAAAAAATTTAGGTCAGCTGACCTATCCAGTGTGGGATTCCCCTTTCAGTGTATATATATTCTTGTCTTTTGCTTTTTGTTCTCATGTTTTATTTTTGCAAAGTCTGATTTTGCAGGTACCACACGCACAAGAATGTGTCTGGAAGAGCAGTGGTACTACAGATAACTAAATGACCAATACATTCGGTTTGTTAGTGAATGTGAAATAGGAAAGCGGCAAAATTGTTTAGAATTAAACTGATGGTCACATAAAAACCGCCAAGTCTGATGCTCCCTGAGGCTCTGTTTTTCAGTTATTTAGCCTTGCGTTTAATTTTTAATATGCCTGCCTTAAAAAGGTGTTACTAGCCTGAAAATTAGATTTGGAAAATGTAAAAGCATTGGAATGGGATACTTCATTTAATAAACATTGAAACGAGGCATTGAGTTTCACCAGAAAGAAAACTGTTGTTCTCTTTCATCTAGGTATTCACTATTTTCCTGAAAATATTCTGTAATTTTTCAAAAAGAAAGGACCCTTTAAAAGATGCCTCAAACCAACTACTGAAAACAGGAGTAATACTATATAATTGCTCATGATTAAAAGTTTTGTTTGGGGATTTTTGCCGTGTGTAGTACAGAGTGTAATGATTAGTGCAAAAAAGAATTATATCTGGCATGTGAAAGAGAATAAATCTTTCTTTTCCCAGTATGCTAATGTAGCCAGTACAAAAACTACAACAGATGAAAAGTACTAAAAATTATTTCTTCAGTAATACATGGAAGATGACTTGCATTTATCAAATTATTCTTTTAAAATTTGAGAAACACTCCCTTGATGCAAACTCACACATCAAACATCTCTGGCACTCTATTTATTTTTATAGTTACAATATCTCATTTACAGTCATTTTTTGCTGTATGTAGCACTGATTGTTTTTCTTGCAAGATTAAGAGCAGAGTTCCAAACTGCCCTCCTCAAGGTCATAAGCCTGGTAGAAAATTCTTCTCTTGGTTTTTTGTAAATAATAAAGTACTTCAATAACCAAAAACAGAAAACAAACCACTAAACAATCATGCTTAGGTTTATGAAAATCAAATAATATATATTCTATGATAATTTCTTCCGTAAGAGAGAATCAGCAAATTCAGTGGTGAGAACTTGCAGCCCTGGTGATGAGTGTAAATCAGCGGCTGCCATGCATGGTATGAAAAAACAAAGTAACTGAATCTTAAAATAATGTGTGCTGCAGTCCATAATGCACAATCGGAGGGAGTTCAAATAATGATTGTTCTGAAGGGCTTGAAAAGTGAAGCATATTTCTTATCTGTAAATCCAACATTTCTAGTGCCTTAAATTCAGACACCTATTATGGACTATTTTGTAACAATCACTCTAAATTGATGAAGGCATACTAAGCCTTGTATGGCCACAGACCTTTAGTTGAGACCAGACAATAATAATCTAGTCTCTAAAGTATGCAAAAAGCATGAGAGAGCATCAGGCTGACTGGCTTAGTGTCAAGTCCTACTTATAAAAGGTATGACTTAAAATGGAAAGCCTTTGTGACAGTTTATGCTGACTAACAATGTGTATAGCCTGTGCACAGAGTTATTTTTCACCTATTCGTGAATACACAAGCAAAGAAACTGGCTTTAAACATAGAGGGGTGCAGAGAGTTCTTTTGTTTAGTCAAATAAATATTTTCCAGTGAACATTTAACCAGTTCTAATTTATGGGGAACAGATGGTTTTTCTTCATTAGTAATTGTTTTTCCAGAAGATAACCCTGTATTAAAATCTGTGAGGATTCATGGGCTCTCTTATTATAAGTAAAGCTCTTTGTTGACACCACTCAATTTTTCAGAAAATAAAAAAACAAAGTGACTTTCTCAAACCTCCAAAGCCTGTTAGTTTATTATATTCTGGTTTTTCTTAGAGGCAAAGGTTGTCAAATGTGTTGTTGCACTCTTTCTTGGCAGGAAAATCTTTAAGTCTTCCTAGGATACAGACATAACAGAAGTTCACCAAAACTGCCTCTGCCTTTATCTCAGGTAAGGTGTAATAGCATCAGATCGAGATGCCAGATGCAAGTCCTGAAAACTTTTGAATCCGCTTGTGTTCAAAATTGTCTTCACGATTTCATGATAATGAAAAGGTTCTCAATTTCTTGTGGGATTAGTGAACGGTTTAATTTTTATGCCTCCATCCTTGCCCCACTAAAATAGACACATTACCTCTTCCTATAGGAGCAAGAACAGGAACAGGCCTCTCACATTTCAAGTGTCCCTGTCGGAAGCATATTGTTAAGTTCTATTTAAAGCATATTCAGTTCTATTTAAAGTATTATTCAGGAAATTATAACCTTAATAACTGGTATGCCGGTTTGGTTTGACAAGGTTTTCACAGCAGAAGTCACTGTTGTATAAGCCTTCACAGACAGAGCGCTTTTCTCTCATTATGGAAACACGTACAGCTTCAGTAGCGTTTTCCTTTTATGACATATAGCTCTCTACAGTCCTTTAAGGTATATTCATATGAATTTATGGAGGAAGCCCTCTAAGAGTATATCAAGTATATGAAATACCAGTGTCTAGTTATGTTGACTTTGAGCTTTAAATTTTAAAGGTCCAGAATTCAGTGGTAATAGCATATTTCCCACTGACAAGATGCATATTTTTAGGTACCAGCTTTCAAAGTTAGACTTGCAGAACTTCCTCTTACTTGATCAAACTACAGACTTGCATCTTTCTTTTGTTTAGGCACCAGAGTAAGTAATACAGTCATTAAGTTGTCAACAAGCTCCTCTGCCATGTGTTGCTGTCTTGTACACAGCATATGCAAATCGTCCCAGTGCCTCTTGAGGAGTTGCTACGTGTCTTTCCTTTTGCGATCCATGCGTTCGGCCGCGACCTTTCTGTTCTAAATTTCTTTATTCAAGTTACAGACACCTCTGTGTACAGGTTTTGAAGCGGTCTGTGCCCTGTTGCCAGTGCTAACCTCTGCCATCAAAGGGCACAAGCAGCAGTCTCTCTCTGGCACGAGGAGGAGTGTGGCTGCGCTCCAGCTCTGCCTGCTGTGTGCTTGCTCTGTACGTTTTGGGTTGCTGTTTTTGAAGGGACCGAGACACTGGCTTTTCTTGCTTCTCTTCACCCTGCTGGAGGCCCCAGAGCCCCTATTTACTACACTTCGTTTTTTCATTTGTTTTGATATGCTGGATGTGCTGCAAAACTGTTTTAATTACCTAGATTTTCCAGGTGGCTCACCTGTCTGTACAAAATCTAGCATTACAGAGAGGGAATGGGGCAGGGAGCTCAGTGAGTGGTTAGCTGTTACCTCAAACTGGATAATAATTAAAATAAGCTCTTCAACACTGAAGTGATCTGTGAGAGGCAGAGCACCAGATGCGATTGCAGGGGCAGGTTTTTTCTTTTGAGTGCTTTTGGTTCTTGAAAGGGCCTGTGTTTTATCCCAGAAGAGTAGAGAACCCTTTTAACACAGCTTCACATTTTTTTTTACAGATGTCTTACAGACAGGAAGTTGTATCCAGGCTTACAGATAGGAAGCTGAGAGACAAATGGAGACCAATTTTGAAGAAATCATGAGGGATTTTTAAAATGTGGTTAACATAATATTCTAAATGATGCCATAAATAGGAGAGGCATGTTACTCCAAGTATGTAGCTTAACGAGAGAACTGCTACACAATGCTGTGTGAAGTGTCAAACTACCTTAAGTGTGTCTGATTTCTGTACTCCAGGAAATAACATTTCAGTATCTCATAATCAGCGTTTCTCTGAGTTTGCTCCTCATATCGTTCTGTTCTTATTTCTTCTGGTCTTTCAAAACAGACGGTGAGCTCTTGCCCTAGTGCCATTGAAGGCGATAGGGTTTCTTCTACAGCTGAAGTTCAAAACTTTTTGCTGCCTTTTGTTGTTGTTCAGCAGCCCAACCATTGTCACCTGTGAGGAATGAGGAGGTAGGAGCACAAACATAGATTTTTTTTTTTTTTTTTAACCCAGAGAGACTGAAGAAAGATAAATTTGGTGCTCTTTGGTTTGTGGGTTTAGTGTTTTGGGGTTTTTTCTTTCTGTTTTTGATGCTGAGTTTGCAGAGATTTTTTGTGCTGGGTTTTGTTTTGTTCTAGGTTTGCGGAGGTTTTTTTGAGGTAAAGCTGAGTTTTTTCAAGTATAAAGCTGGGCAGTCCCACATAACTGATGTTGCCATGGCCTCCAGCCAAAGCTGGAGGAATGATCAATCTTAACCCCATGAAGGGCAGAGACAGACATAAATCCCCCTCTCAACAAGATATAAACATTTTTTTTTTTCAGACTGCTTTTTCTTCTTGTGAAACTTGTAGAACAAAGGGAGCAATTTGAAGGGTAAGAGTCTGGGACCACATGAGTGCTTAGTTTGTTAATGGAATTTGATCTGATATACTGTCATTTGGTACTAGAAGATTAGTCTTTGTTATGTAGCTGCTTGGTTGCTCTAGTTTTACATAGAGGAAACCTGAAATGCACTTAAATTACAGCTTTGATTTCCTGTAGGTAGTATGTGGCAACATCCCATCCCTTTCATTAATGACAGAAGGGAGCCCATGACCAGGAGCTGCATGATGTAGGTCAGCTCTCCTGTGCTCTCCTCCCTGTGCTTGCAAATGGTGCGTGCGCCTCATGGAACTCCTGTGGTCAGTCCTTTCTGTCCAGAAAGCAAAGCTCTGGCTGCGCAGCTGCAGGGGTGCAGCAGCCTTAAACACACACTTGACCTGTGCCAGTTGTGACCATACAAAAGATGTTAGACTACCTGTGTTTATTGGCGTTCGCTACAAAGTCGCTGCCTCCCCAGTACGAAGGGATTAATTACAGATAGAGAGAAACCTGGTGACTCCAAGGTCGAGAGATGAGAGCATGCAATCTGGAATTTCCATCACAACTGATTATGCTTATGCTTCAGCTATTAAAAGTTACAAGGTTGCATTTGTTATGTGGGTGCTTGCTTCTAATTAAAGAAAATGCCTGTCCTTTAAGACCTCAAGAATAAATAGTTTCCTCGTTTTATCTTTACCTTAGTTTCTTAATACCCTTTTCATGTGAATGCTAGTGTACTCGTTTTCTGTGCAAATGTGATTTGTACATTTGTTGGATGAATTAAGGACTGCATTTGTACTCACCTGATACCTTTAGAGGTGAGCTTTGCCTGCAGCATAAGATAAAACAAGCTTTGTACTCCTGTCTTATTCTTTTCTTTGTCTGTGGTGCAACTCTTATTTACTGCCTTCCTGTGTGGAGGTGCTTCAGACAGTTAATCTAGTCAGGTGAATTTAACGTTGATTGCACAAACCAAAATGGACTGTGTGGATACACTCATTGAAGAACAGAGGCATTTTGAAGTGAGTTACACTGCAGAAATAAAAGGTTCTTGAATTCTGATTCACATTGCAATGTGAGATGTGCAAGTGCGTCAATTAAAAATAAATCCAAATTATTTTTCCCAAGTGACCCTTTGCAAACTTGAAGGACTCAGCTCCCTGAACTCCAGCATCTTGATAAAAGAACAAATCTGATCACTTTATTCTTCACCCCAGTCGTAATTGCTGTTGTAGCAGAAAGATATGCACAATTTCCTGTATAGACAATAACCTCAGTTTTCACCAGTACCCTTGCTGCTTTATTTGTGTTTCAGTGATATCATTTGTACTCCCTGCCTGCCTTCCTTATTGCTCTCCTATTTATGTTTTCATTATTTACTATGGTTTGCGTATACTGGTAGATGGAGTACTATTTCTTGACGCAAGTCTTTTATGATGTTTATTGATGAGACATTTGTGAGAACAGCCTCTTTGTACCCTGTTCAGTTACCATTTGTGTTTTGCGTTAATGTGCAGCTTTTCAGAAGCCTTTCTGTAAGCTGCATAAAATGAGACTCCCAGCTGAGCGCAGTTCAGAACATCTCCCTTTGGCATAGTAGCTGCCTTTCTATTTTAACTAAGTGAGATTCAGTGAATACACTGAGACTTAGATGAATACGTGCATCTGAAGCTGTGCTGGGTTAGGATGAAGATCGCAAGGGATATGTCAGGTGTGTGCTTCCAAAGAAATGCTCACTTACAGCTGTACATATATGTCATATTTATGTAATGGGAGAGTCTCCTGTCAGCCATGTGGTTTTGAAACAGTTACCTCAGCTACTGGTTGTCCATCCTTTTCAAAGCCCTTGATTGTGTATTGTGACTAGAAAAAGGTAGGATAGAAGGTTACAGACTGCTGTTCCCCCTGTATATAACTGATACATTTTTATTTCACAGCCAAGGTTGCATTCAAGGTACTGTGGTGTTGGAAGATGCAGAAACAAGGAAGGAAGGTATGATAACATACTAGGTGAGGTCTTGGAAAATTGTCTCCCGTTTCTGGGAAATGGTGACTTTCTATTATTATCCTAGGCAAGTCAGCCTGGTTTGACATTAGCTATCCCATGAAAATCTCAGCAGAACTGAAGGGAAAGGAAAAAATATTGCAGCTATAATATTCTTGAACTGGCATAAATCTACCCTAACCTGAGAAATTTTGTCCCAGGTTATATTTATAACTTCAGTGTATTTTCTTCATGGGCCATCTAGACTATGCAGACCCACCCCAAAGAAGTGACATTCTCTGTCTCACTTGGGTGAAGAATAACACCACTTATGTTTCCTTGCCGGTTTTGTTGAACACAGGCTGCAGCTTTTCATGGATAAGTTTGTATGACATCTTGTAGAAAGAGGTGGTGATCTCAATTGTGGCCCCTGTGCAGCCAGGATAGGAAAATTTCCAGAACTATATGGAAATATGGAAGAAAATGTTAGTGTAACAACTCTTAGACAGCATGTCTGTCTGGTAAAAGGGGATGGTCTGGAGCTGCTGAAACAACAATTGAGACAGAAAATAGTGTTATTTGTCGGGTGCAGGAAAGCACCCAGTTGAGTCTCAACAGTGACATGAGAGAAGTGGCAGTTCTCCCCGCTCTCCTCCCTGCCCTGCCTTTCTGCTTTGAGGTCTTTGGGAGCCCATCGGAATGGCCAAATGCGTTTTCATTGCTTATGAAAGTACCTTACTAGCAGACTGCCTGTCATGAAACTTCAGCAAACAAACACACAGGACTTGGCAAACAGACTTTAAAACCAGAGGACAAAAACAAGTACCGCGATGGAATTTCTGATTTATAGGGAATAAATCTTTGCATTTTGCAGACACACGTAACAATTAATGCATAAATAGATAAGCTGCAGAAAATTGGCTAATGGAATTAATATAAATGTATTTAGTGCAAATTTTCAAGGACTTCAGGCAATTAGTTGTGTGTCTCTCTACCCAAAGTTTTTACTTTGCATATAAATGTATGGATTGCAGAGCAAATGTGGCCCACTTCAGTCTTTCCCGGTAAAGAACATAGCTTTTAGCTTTTGACATGGTTGATTTTCGGAGTACCCAAAGCAGTGAGGACTGAGGTCAGGCCTGCAGTGATAAGCTTTACTGCCAAATGCTGTCGAGTGACGATATTGACAGCTTGTAGCATCACTGGAATACGCATCTTTTGGCTATTTCTGCCAGCATCGTGAACTTCTCCCAAGATGTTTTGTATTTGCAGAAGTTGTAGGCATGTGCTGGAAAGAGCCCACGGCTCTCACCTGTTGACATTGCTGTTGTGCTGCCTGATGCCAAAGGGCTCCAGTGTTCAGGGAAGAAATCCAGGTGGTAGAAAAGTGAGCATTGCTACTTGAGTGAGGGAGAACCTACAGTGAAGGAAGGGCATCCATGTTGCAAGAACCTTGTGAGGCAAATGAGACTACGTGCCTTGGGCATCTGATGGTAGTTTTGGACAGTAGATGTTTATTTCAGGGGATGCTTCCTCACGAGGAAACCCAGGAAGAAAGCACGAAAACTGCAGTATACAGGTCAGGCCTGAGCTCTGCCTCCAGTCCAGCCATGGGTGCCGATGTCTCTTTCTTTGGAGGGCTCCTATTGCTTACTTACTTTTATTACTGACAGCTGCTCTCCTCTGCAAGTATGATATCCTGGCCTGATATTCTGGCCAAATTCTAACTATAATCCTTACCGCCTGCTTGACTTAAAATAGCCCATACGTTAAAATGTGTCATTTCTCTTCTAACTGAATGTGGTGTTTTTAAACAATTTCCATTTTTCACCCCAAATATGGCTCTTTCAGCTTTCAGTGTTTCTCTATTTCTAGCTTGTTAAAGTACTTGGAAGGCATTATGCATTGCATGCATAAAGACAAGCTATTATAAATATTTAGCTAGCTAAAGATTTGTGTTTTTTTAACTTCAAAGTTAGTAGTAAATGGGATACTTGTAAAGACTCTTGCATTTTTTACAGAAAGTCATCTATAAATCTTTCACAATAGTTTGGGACTTTTCACGGTGTGCGTGCCAAAATACATCCTACCTCAGTACCACTGGGATTCAGAAACTAGACAAAGTGTCAGAGAGACTAAAACAAAGACTCGTGCCTGGAATATTCCTGAAAGAATCTGACAAGTATCAGTGCTCTCTGACTGAGTAGTGCTGGTTGGAAAGGGTCACTCATTAAAATAGTTTTCCTTTTTCTTCAGGAAAGGAAAGGTATTCTAGTGGAGGCTCTGCTTATGTTTTCCTTTTTGTCAAAAGCTCAGAGTGATCCCTAGAAGGTTGTTTAGCCTCTCTAGGCCTTGCTCTTAGGCTGTAAAACTGGAGCCTTGGTACATCCCTTCTGCATGGAAACATTTTCTGGATAAGATTGTGAGGTACTTAAATGCAACAGTACTGGCTTCTTCACCATAACTAGATAAATGTTTCTTAATTGTTTGATTAATACCCTGTTAACACAGTCAAATAACTGAAAGTACATTTTGTCTCTGTTTTAGGAAAATGGAGAATTTTATCTATAAGCAGTCTTCTCAACAGTATTTTAGCAAAGAAGTTTGAAGAATGTTTGTGAAACAGCTAATCTTAGACAAATAGAAGTATTTAAAGAAGGCAAATGTGGAACCCTAAGACACAACTATTTGCAAAAGGAGCCTGGTTTCACTCAGAGTAATGGAAACAGCTCACATGAGCTATTTATCAAATGGTTTGCAAGGCTAGGGTTTAAAAAAAATTAAATTGCTCAGTCTTTAGACCAAAAACTGATGACTTGGAGAAGAGTAGTAAGTGTGAGAATCAGAAAATGTTCAATGGCAATTCATAACCAAAATATTTTTTCTAGTACATTTGTCTCTTGGACCAGTAGTCCTGTCTAGATGTTGCTTTTACCTTGCAGTCAGGCACAAAGAATCCAACTCTGAAAAGGAAAGTGCTCAAGATTATTTTATTTTAAGAATATAGAAAAGTTCCAGTATAAAAGCCTTTCCTGCTTTTCAGATCAGGTTTAGACCATTACCAACATACTTAGGATGCCATGAGAACTGCTCAGTCTCAAAGCCATCCTTATCTGCCCCTTTGTGCTAAAGGCACCACAAACCACTGGAGAAAGCATTACACGTTTCCATCATGTGTCTTTATTTTATTTGGATTGGGTTTAAGGTATGTCTAGATGTGCTTTCAAGAAGCTGTGGCTTTCGTATTTTTTCATTGAGACTGACCAGAACTGATAATTTATGTCTTGTAGAGCTGATGACTTAGCACTTTCCAAGTGAGATCTGGAGCCAAGCACTGCAGTAATTATTTTGCAGTTGATTTCTAAGGGACCTTTGAAAGCTCAGTGTGGGGGTGGGTGAGGCACAGGCAGTGCTGCAGAGGCACTGACAAAACAGCCAAGGGGGTTACACAAACTCTGAATCTAACTGTTGCCCATACTCTTCCAAAAGAAGCTTCCAGTCTGTGATGGAAATGACTGATCTTCCTCTGTGGAAAGCAGATCAAAACTACAACATGTATATAATTTGCTGAAAAGATGTGCTAAAATCATTGCAACATAATACATTGCATTTTTCTGCTCCTTCCAACAACTGAGGATCCATAATCATGTTATTCAACAGCCTGAAGATCTCTAAATCTGCTTTCACTTTTAAGTGTGAGTTGGTTATTCTCTTAAGCTCAAAAGATGAACTGAGACAAAATGTATTTCAGAAAGAAACAAAGGTGACATGCACCAGGGAGTCAAAATACTGCTTGAACTCAGAGGGTACATGGAAACTGCCTGGTAAGTGTGGTGTTCCCCTTTGTCTAGATTTCCTCTAGCCCTTTTCTGACTGGGAGAAGATGAAAATGAGGGAGAAGCAGTTTCTAGCCATACTTGTGTATAGGAAATAGTTGCCTGCCTTTCTGCCTCTGCTGTTTGCATTATATTCCACAGTTCTGCCAGTTTAATTTGTCCCATAGTTCTATTTAGTAATTTCTTGGCAATGTTATTCCTTTTATAACCTGACAACTTTTAAAGTAATAGTTGAAATAAAACTTTTCTCTAATTAGACAGAATGTGAGCCACTGCCCTCACTCCTCTTTCTCCAAGTGACTTGGAATCAGCTTCCATACGGAGTTAATGCCCTGCCAACCTGTGTGCGGCTAACCCACAAGCATCCTCTCTGTGTGTCAATAGTTTGCAAGCACTGTGTATGTACTACTCAGCATGTCGTCATGACTGATGGAGATTTTCAAATGTTCTTAAAAGCAGGACTGTTTAAACCTCACCAAGGTTACCTACCACGGTGCCATGGTAGGAAACCAGGTATTGACATGAGATCATAAATTGCAACACCACCTACAGAAAAACCCAAGATACACATTAATATCGTAAATTATATTGAGAAGGCTTAGAGGAACAGCTTCACATATACTCTAAAACAGAATAGGTGCATGCATTTTCTGTTTGCTGCAAGACTTGATGTATGCTTTGGTAGCACCTTGGTGAAAGGATCTGTCCACTGGGAATTGAGCTGCATGAAATGCTTTGAGAAGACAATAGTACCTCTTACTTATCTTTCAAAATGTCAGATGCAATTTCATATATTTGAGGATAATGCAGGGTCTGGAAATCAAACTGTGATTGAAAAAGTCTTGAACTGTCTCCATGGAAGACTGTGTGAAAGTATTCCAACTCTAAAAATAAGAAAAGAGGGGGGGGAAAAGCAACTTAGTGTTGTCATTTCAAAGTCACCTCATTTCAGGTGTATATCGCTTTTCTGATGTAGAATTATCTGAGCCAGAATCAAAAAATGAAAGTTGCCATCACAAAACCTGTCTCTTTTTGCTATATCTAGCAGAATACTCTTCACTTCCCTGTCACCAATGCATTTCTTCACTTCCCCTGCTTCCAGTGCCTGGACACTGCCTATAAAGCCTGGCTTCTAGTGCTATGTATAGACTGAGTGGCATGCTTGGAGGTGTCCTGGTGTAGAACTTCTGAAACAGTGCAACTTATTCATAGTCTTCGTGTTGAATTTAATGACTGATTTTCATTGCTGCTTGCTTTCTACTGAATTAAGCATTTTAGGGTTTTAAAATTTCGTTTTCAAGTCCATCCTACCACCTGGACTATTTGCTTCTGTTTTTCTAATGTTCTGGAAAACACACTATCTCATTCATCTGCTCAAGTTGATCCTTATTTCCATCCCTCCATGCTAAACATTGACTTTACCTCTAAGTCCTCTATTCTTGAGCTTTCTGTGCCACCCTCCTCATCTTTAGCCTGGAAGATCTGGTTGCTTGTTAATCTTAACTCCTAGTCTTGTCTTAGCAGTCAAGTACAGGTAGGGGTTAATCTTTTTTCTGTTTTCATAAAGGGCCTCGGTAGATATTGCAGCAGCCTCTGACTGGGTAGGGAGGATATCCTTTAACCAGTTCATTCCAGAAGTATCACATTTTGATTCTTCTTGTAACAGGTATTTCCCTGTAGCCCCCGCAGCTTCTGCTGGCCAGTACCTCTGAAATCTCCCCAGCTCCGAGATGGTGTCTGTCTGGCTTCTGTCTCCCGCAGTGGAATGTGAGTGAAGACCCCTCTTTAGCTCCTCCTAGGCCACTGCTTTCCATGGACACAGACATCACGTCTTACCATCTCCTCTTTAGCAAGGCAACCCCCAAGCATTCTGTGGAGACAGAGAACTGCTGTTTTCAGTGCTCAGCTGGGCTGTGTCTTCTACACCTGTTCTCTGACAAACATGGAAGTGTGCTTATACTTCCTAGTGACCTACCCATTACAGCTCTTTATGCCCTTTATTATGGCACTTTAATGGCTTCCATCTATCAAAATATAGCTGAGAATTCCTACTCTTCCATATGCGCTTAAACTTGATAGGAGGGGGAATATCACGCGCAGGCAATGAGCCTGCCTTGCTTAGTGAGCTGAATAATTAGTAATTTACAAATTCAGTAAACAGTAAATGTGCTCTTGACCTTCCACTTGCACCAGCTGCCTGATGAGGCACCCAGCTGACACGTCCAGCTGCCTAATGCCTTTTACCCGTGTAAAGCCCCCACCGAAGCTCCTACTTGCTCTGTGCTGGTGTTTGAGAAGGCAGCATGGTACTGCCTACACTGCATTGTGCTTTCTGATTCATACTAATCCCCTCATCTTCCTATGGAACATTAAACATAATCACGATATTGAAAATGAAGGCGTTGCAGATTTAAAAGTGGGATCTGCTTAACTAAAAATAGCATTAAAGCAAACCCTGTCCTTCTGTACTGAAGGACTGGCTGGTATTTACAGTGCTGTACAGTCATCAGACTCGAGCATAGGAATAGGAAAGAATGCCAACCAAGAGGGACCAGGAATTATAGGCTTGTTCTGGTTTATTCCAAGATCTGTTCCTCCTTTGCTGTGTGACCTTGAGCTTGTCATATGGTGTGTCCAAACCACCATTTATTCTTCTGTAATGTAGCTATAAAGCTGTTTTTGCAACTTCTGTATGTGACTGAAAGCACTTGTATTTGCAGAGTGCTTGAGGATCCTTAGAGCTGTCCTAGTGATCAGCAGGCAACCATGAATATATTCACTACTGATTTCTCTGAATTTTAAAAGAAAAACATTTTTACGATAGAAAAGTTCAAATCATTCATTGGAAGGAACAAATCTACACTGTGTCTTTCAACTTGCAGCCCCAACTACCATGAATGCTCGATTCTCTTTGTACAGCATTATGCAGTTTGAAGCTAGTTATAAATATTGCATACTAAGGCAGCTACAATTGAAGGAAAACAGCATATTTTTTTATCTTATTGCCATTTAGCTTCTTGCACTCCATAGCCTTGGAACCATGCTGGTTCCTTTGATACTTCCATCTTATTCTGTCAGAGTGGTGCTGACACTCAAAACAAGACCATATTTGCGATAATGAAGTTTTATTTCTCGGTAGCTAAGTTGTATAAATTACACATTTCCTGAACTTTTATCCCCTTTCTAAAGGATTCACTGTTTCCATTAATATGTAATTTCAGAGGGGCTGGCTGTAATTAATTTAGTGCTAAAATTACCTGGACAAGAGCTACAAGTATTCTAATATTAAATTAAATCAATCTCTCTCCTTAGACCCTTAATTCTGAAAGCTGAAGCTCTAAGGAAAGCACCAACTGTCACAAGTCTTGCCAGTCTGCTTATGCATCTCACTATATCAGTTTTCCTTCCCTTCACTCTCTCTATTCTCTGCAGTTGACTCAGGCTTTTTTCTAGGTCTTAAAGACCTATTTAAAACTCTACAGCTTGCCTCCCACGCTGTCCTCTCTATAGTAACAAGCAGCTACAGTCTGAGTTCAGATGTCTTGTGGTCTGCTTAGGGCCAAGGTCTGCAAGCTAGTCTGGATATGGTACATATGTTCAATATGGCAGGACAGTCTAAACACCCAACCTTTTTTATTCAAGTCCAGTGAGAAGGTATTGAGCCAGCTAATTACCACAGGTCTCATTAGCACTGGGGAGTCAATTAAAGCCCTGTTCCATGAGATCTTTTTTCTCTTCTTATTCTGTGAAGTAACTGAAAGAGCTTAAGAAGAAGTTGTCTTTCCCTTTTATCAGAGCTATTTAGTCTTTGATAGACATCAGTGATTCTAGGCCTCTCAGAATATTTAAGATACTGGCTTTTGGCTAAGCTTAGGTAAGTCTCATGATCGATTGCGTCATCTTAAACCAACAGGGTACCTCTTGCGCACTTAGCTTGCAGCTTCCAAATGAGACTTGGATCAGGGGAAAGCTAAAATATTAGGATATTTCTGCCTTAAGAAATGTGGCGAACAGAATGCAACTTCAGGCAGTCAAAACAACGTAGAAGATAAAAATGATCATAACTATGTTATGGACAGTCCTGCACTGTGAAGGAATAAAACTGCTATACTTTAACCTTACGTAGAGCCAAAAGGAGTTACGGTCCAGGCCACGCTTTTTATTGTAACTTGATGGCTATTATTCTTGGAATGGCTCCCCAAACCTCAAGAGCCAGGATTGTACACAAGGCTGTGCTTTTCCCTTCTCATTCTTGTTGTCCACATTTAGACGTGACCTGTGGTGGGTATAAGGGCTTGGTTACTTTATGTCTGTGAAGCTGTCATTTGCAATGTGGTGCTATTGTATTTTTGCTGTCATAAAATTAAAATTTTTGAGGGGTCACATTTCACTTTGGGTTCTCTACTGAGGTTTATTCTGGCTTCGGTATTTCTCAGGCATCTATCATTTCTGTTATGGCTATAAAAAAGAGAGAAGGATAAGTAGGCTACAGGAGATGTTTTTGAACTCAATGGAATTAATATTTTTCCTCCTATCAGGCTGGATTGGCTCTCTTGGTAACATACCCGTAGTAATAAATCTGTTTCTATATATAGTCATAGACAGCAACAGCTAACTAAATTGCATATAGACAACACAGGCGCTAGAATTCAGGATCCACTGTTTAAAAAGCTGCAGGTCTTGACCAGTGTTGTTCGAGAACAGCACCTCATGCTATTTTATTGACTAGTAGTCCCTCCTCTGTGCAGGGGAGACTGTCACAGCCACAGGGAGAGGCACATATTCTAACTGAGCTGATGCCATGTAGCAGATGTATACATAAGCAGACATTTACATAACAGAAGGTGGTAGAACTTATGTAAAGTTTGTGTTTTATCTCCAATACACTCAAGCGTACTCTTGGGTGTTGCTAGCTGAAACTCAGATTTTCTGCTTCTAATTAAAAGAGCATCTGTTTTGAATATCCTGGAAAAATTATTCCAGGCTAAGAGACATATCCAGAAAATAGCTGCTCCTCTAATTAGTATGCTGAATGCTTGTCTGTTTTTCTTCTTCCTCGTATTAAATGGTTTCCTTGTATTTGGTGTTCACTTCTATCACAAGCTATCCAATAAATCAGATAAGAGATGTCAATGTGTATCACATTAAAAAAATGTTTTATGTATTAAAACAATGCACTGTTTCATGGCATATTATGACATTTATGTAAATGGCTTGATGAACATAATGTGGGATATGGCATTCCATACTATGCTCTGACTTGCCATTTTGAAGTGAGATACACTAGTTCAAGATCTAGCAGATATATTCTATAAAGAAGAGCATGTCTTTTAAGGAGAAATGTTGAAACTAACCCACTGCAGTAGAATTTTATTTTAATGACCTTCAAAAGTCAACATGATTGCACAGCTATGTAAAGGAAGTAATTAAGAAATAAAATACCTCAAAAAACAGTCTTTCCAGGTAGATATTATTTCCTTGCAAGTAAACATTACTATTGCTAGTTAAAGCTAAAACTGAAGTATTCTGTTAGAGATATGAAAACTTGTAACAAAATCTGGTTTTATCACATCAGAACTTAGCAAGATTTTGAGAGAGTTGTTTGGAGCAGACAGTTCATCCAGGATATAAAAAGAGGAGTCAGGGAAGATAAAAGCCATTGCTGAAAAGCTGAATATATAATATATTGGTTGCATCAGTATTCAGGGAGAAGGTGATCAGTAAAGTTATTCCAGCAGTATTTTATATTTTTTTTGAACCAGGCATTAATTGGAGAAATGTTAAACTGAAGATACCATAAAAGAGGTGTTATTTACAGACATCTTCCAGTCTCGATAGTAAAGAGTGCCAGGATCTGAGATTATTTACCTTCATATTCAAAAAGACATTAAATCAAATTTTTTTATGCAGCAATGTAGTATGTTACTAGTTCCTCAAAACGGTGCTGGAGACACAGAGGCTGGGATGTCTACCACTTATATCCAGGGATGACTGCTGGCTGACTGTAAGTCTGATTTGTGTGCTAGGCAGATTAGTAACAACTGTAATAATGAATATAATGTAACATAACAGCAGCTGTAATATACTGGAAAAGAGGTGAAAGAACCCGTGAAAAGGGGACGGCAATACCTCACACATCTGTGCTTGTTAACACTATCAAAGGCCTCATGAGGTAAGAATTCAAAATTATTAGTACTTACTAGGGTTTTAGGAAACAGCAAAGAAAGTCCTTTGTGAGGTCTATAAGGGCAGTTTATTAACCCTGGAATGAGAGGAATAGTCCACTTATGAATTAAGAGCCAAAGAACAGAAAACAAATGGGAGGACTAAATGCTTAGTTTACCATCAGAAGGAGGTTGCCAGTAGCAAATTCCTGTGTTATCTATAAAAGAGACAAAAAGTGGGGTGACCAAAGTTTTCCAAGGTGACCAGCTCAAAAACCAACTACAGGGAGTTGTAGGATGGCAAATGCAAAGGAATATAGAGAAAAGAAATGTATGTGTGTATAGCTCATGTGATTCTTAGTTAACACTTTAATTCTGCATGTATGTAAATATAAGAGCTACCCTAAGTTATTTTTGTTTTCAGCAAGCAAAATATTTCTTTTTTTTTATTTTTACAGCAAGAAAAGTAACATTTATGTTAATCATTGCTACAGGATTTATGGGAGTAAAGAGCAGGCTTGGTTTTGTAATTGGATCTTTGGATCAGGAGTCCATCAGTGATTGTTGAATGTGAGCTGCACACACCCCCAAATCAAGCAGATCTTAGGCTACTGGCTTCTAGGCAACCAATATGTGGGGAAGGAAGCCCCTGCCTGGGCAGTGCTCTTTCATAAGCACCCACTAATTCCCCTGTGGGTGAGAGTGAGTGAGCCTGGATATTGCTCTTATCCACTATAACTATTCTTAGGTTAATACATATGCAAAAAGGGTAATAAAATAATTTAAAATACTCACTCCACTGTGAAGCAAGACACTGACCATTTCCTGGGGTAATTTAGTTCTTTAAGCTTTTTTTTGTCAGGAACTGATGGGCATTTATCTCATTAACCACTTCTCAAAGCAGTATTTCCAACACGAAAACTGCTTTTGTGATAAACTTTGATCCCACTTTGGTTCCAGCCACAGGATTCTTCTCCTACCAGTTTCATACATGTACATGTTGGTTTTTGCTACTGTTGCTGCCAACCTTGTAGACCTAGTAAACTCCACAAGTGGGTTTCCTGTGTCATGTATCCCCGAGGCTTCTTGCTCTTATTTCAATGAGACAGCAGGCAACTGAGCAGTTTTCTAGGCTCTGCAGAAAAACCTAATGGAATGGGAAGAAAACACAGCAGGTAAATATGAATTTGTACCGATTATATTCCTTAATAATATCAAAACCATGTGAGCCCAGTCTTTTGCAAACAAGTTTATATGCTGCTCTGCATAGTTAATAACAATATTCATGAGACTCACACATAGACATCAAAAAGAAAAGAGCAGCCATCATGCTTAAATACTGTATGTGAGAAATACAGCCATCAATGTGCTAAAATAATTGCCTGCATACTTTATGTCAGCAGCCTTGTCAATTTGATAATAGGTTTAACTCTATCTGGTTACCACTTAAAAAAACCAAATCTTTGTACAAGGCACATTGTCATTACAGACTTCATTGGTAAAGCTGTGACTGTGTCTGTGATGATAATAGATTTTTTTTTCTGAGGTAGCTGAAGTTTGGCAATAGTATTAGTTCTGGTTTGGCTCACCGAACACATACCTTATTAAAAGAGACTGAATAATAATAACAGAAAACGTATCTTTATGGTTAGGTTGCAGCTTTGTTGAGTTTTCTCTCTCTTTGGTTGATGGTACCTTTGGCACCTGCAGCTGGCATCTCTATAAATGATGCCTCGTACCTGAAGATGGCATGAGCTGAAGAAGGTCTGTACGTTTTATCACTTCATCATAATAACAAACTTCTTGCCATCTTCAGACAAATGGAAGAAGCTGCATTGCCAGCAAAAAAGCAAAATGTTGGCTATTTCACTCAGGATAACAAATGAAAAGAGTACAGAAACTTTAGCACAGAAATGGAGAAAATGAAGTGCATGAAAAGAGGAGGAATTTGCTATAATCCGTCTTTCTCTGACAGGGCTAACTAAATGAGAAATATTTCAAGGCCAAGAGTTTGTCAAAGCCTGGAAAGTAATTAGCATTATAGGCTTTTTTCTTTCCTTCACAACTTCCCAGGCGTGTAAATAGCTTTTTGCATCTTCCTTTAAAGCAGATGTCCCAGACCCCAATCTGAAACAGGATGTGTGTCTACATCTATAGCCATCAGATGGAAGTTTGGACAAGATCTGAAATGGCAATTTCCCTGTAAACATGCATGAATCTTTTTTGTATTTTTATTTAGAAGCTTTTCAAGTTAGGAACACCTTAAAGGGAGCGATTTTTAAAATGTTTCATTTTTTTTGCACCAAAATCCATTACAATTTTAAAAAATACATGCTATTTTGTGCGTAGCTTGGCTACATGAACTATAATATTGTGGGTATCGTCCCTGTGTACGTGACCATGAAAAGGAGGGAAATTGCACTTTTGGAAAAGAACTGGTGCTGACAGGTAGGGAGTTTTGGAATTCACTATCTCCCTGTGAACCAATTCAAAATTCCATTCTTCATACTCATAAAAAGCAAAAACAATGAGCCACAATTTAAGCATCTTTAATTAGAAAATATGACAAATGGCAAACAACATGCATCTTTTATCTACGTGTAGAAGAGTCATCTGCTGTCCTTCCATACCCTTACATGATACCTAATCAAAACATATTGGAATCAAATTAACAGAAAGCATGGTTTAAAACAAACATTGTCTAGTTTCAACTGGTGACTATATTATTATTTAGCATTTCAGTAATTAATCTTGATTTAGCTAAAATAGGCTTGTCACTGATCTTTATTAAATTGATTTACTCTCCCAAAAATGACTACATGCAGAGATTTACACCAAAATAACCATGTTCTGTAAATCTTTCATCTGATTGGTATAAATCCATGCAGAGATTCGTTATTAGATGGGAGGGAAATGAGAATTCAAACAGCAGAATGTGTATATTTCAGATGTGACCCTGTGGAGCAAGCTGGCTGGGGACATCAGCAGAGACTCACGCACTTGAAAAAAGGCTGAGCACTTGCTAGCAGCTGTTGATGTGGCAATGGAAAATACTAAGGGTTCCAGGGATTACAGAGGTATAATTTGGCCTGCAGTAAAAGTAAGCAGAAATACTCTCTGAAAAGAACTCCTGTTGTAATCAATGAGGTTTTGCCATTAGCTATAAGGAGAAAAACACTAATGCTAATGGGTTTTTTTTTTGTGTACATGATAGTCCAATAGTATTTTAACAAGAGATTTTTATGCATAGTAGTGTGGGGTTTTTTATCAAGACACAATTATATCTGGTAAGAAAAACTTTCCATTTTGAGGTATATTATGTCTTCATTGTATTTAGAATGTGTCAGAATACAGCATATACTACAAACATAAGGAATAAATGTTACATGGCTTACAGTATATACGAATACATTAGGATTTTGGAATGCTGTTAGGATTTTCAAGTTTTGTTTTTAATTTTGAGTTCATTTCACATTTGTAGATGTCAGTGTTTTAGAGAGCATTAACAATCCCTCTAATTCATATTATGATATGTAATACATAGGACAATTAGGAGGAAAACATTAGTCCCAGCAGGTGTGATCCTGCATTCTTTTGAAATCAAGAAAGCAAGTATTTTTGTGGCATTAAATAGAACTACTGAAGGATCCAGAACAACAATGGTTAAGGCTTTTAAACTTTGCATAATAATTCTAAAGCTGTTTGCCAGGACTACTGTCTGTACGAGCACAAACTCCATAAGCTCGGTGGAGCAAGACTAATTCTAGTCGGGCTTGGGGGGGGAGGGAGGGAGGAAGGAAGAGAGGAGTATTCTATCATTACATATAATTTCTATGATTTTTTTATGAATGTCTTTGCAATCAAAATGACTGAGTTAGATTCCTCCCATACCTTGTTAATAAACCACTTTGAGAAGTAATATCTTTAATAGGCTGGAACAACTTAGTTTGATGTGGCTCAAACAGCACACTTCTTGAAAGCCACTCTGGCAGAAATGTGTAGCAGACCTGCATCAGCATAACCTATTGTGACAAAATATTTGAGAGGCTGCATTGACGTGCCAGCTCAACATAACTGTGCAGGGAAACAAGGTTTCACATTAACCTTAATATGGAATGTTCCTGCTTTACTCATTCTATATATTTTCCATAGGAGTTCACTCCTCCGTTGGCCCTTTTCAGTACAATTTCAGTAACTCCTTCATGCCTAGAAGTTTGCTAATGGCGTGGTTTTTAAGAACAGGCTGTAGCCAGGAAGGACGTACATTCTGTGGGTCTTATTGTTTGTCTTGAGACAGATCAGCCAACGGACCTGTCCAAAATCTGTTTTTCGTAGAAATTGCTTATTTGCATGATGACCTCCCCCAATAGACCATCAATAATGAAAAATCATTTTGGAAATATTTGTTTTCCTTACAACATTTACTACACCTTTACTGGTACCTCATTGTGATGTCAAAGCAGCAACATAAACCCTTACCTCATGGTCTTTTCTATGGACTCATCTTGAAAATACCTCAGCTATTTGTTCATATTAAGTTGTCTTACTACTGTCACTATGAGATAAACTGAATGCTATTATTTATAACTTACAGATAAAGACCTGAGAAAAGCATTTATTAATTCCAAGCTGTAGCCTAGTTCTAACAATCTGGTTCCATACATGCAGGAATAGAGGGGAGTTTTCAGAGCTCTCAATATTATGTAGCATTTCATGGGTTAACAGATGAAAGAAAATCTAGCTCTACACTACAATATGTTGTATTCTAGATGAAAATAGCCCTTGCTTCTAAAGCAGTCACTTGGAGAGAAGGTCAATTATCAGATGTAAAGAATTTAAAAAAGTGTCTTAGTATGCCTACACTTGGAAATGCTATCAGTGGGGTTTATAGAATTTCTAAGACTGAAGGGAAGAGCTTTAAAGGGAAATATCAGACAAGGGGAAAAAAAAAGGGGGGGGGGAGAAATTACTTAACTGCCTATTTCCCCAGCTGGAGTGTAGCATCTTTCACATTTTCATCCCAGGATTGTATTTGTCACACCACATTATGCTTTTCAAATGCCTTCAAGAATGAGTTGTCACTTGATAAAAGCACAATACATTTAGAAAACATGAAGTTAATCACAAAACTAGTTTGCTTGCGCTAATACCAAATACTAATACAGTCTTTATTCTTCCTTGATGATAAGTATCAGCATTGTGAAAAGAGCCCTTCTCATGATATTTTTTTATCTGTAACATACGAGTTATGTCCTGTATTATAGTGTGATGTTTAAATGGATTTTGAAAGGGAAAAATATTATTAACAATATTAGTTAAGTTTTCTGAGGTGTAATAAGTTGAGAGGGACCTCAGCCAGTCAAAGGCAGTGTTTATAACCATCTTGTTATAAGAGCTATTTTCTTCTTCCACCTCTTGCTGTTAGATATTCCCATACTAGCTGATGCTTCCTTAACACCCTTAATATCAATATAGAATATGGCATTATATGCCTGTAGCTTTTTTGATGCTCCAGAATGCATTCACATTCTGCACACTTTCTTTAACAGCTAGAGTAAAGTCTGGAGTAAAGAAAGTTAAAGTTCTTTTGATAGTTGCTGTATCGTCCCACGCATGGCAATTCCAGCAACAAGCTAGCACTGGATTCCATTAGTAAAGCAGAAGTATCTCTTGACAATCAGAAGGATAGTGAACATCACTTATTTTTTTCTTAACTACCAGCTCTGAGTCTCCAGCTAGAGGTTCTGCACCAGGAATAAAATGATTGCAGCCACAGTGGCATCTGGAGCAAGCATCAAATGAAAAGAGATTGAAATAGAGAGCAAGTGCTTCTATTTCTCATTCTCTTCTGTGCTTATCTGTCATCATAGTGCCATTTTGGATATTGAGATCACTCAGCCTTGGCACAAGCAAAATCTGCCTCCGAGGATGACATGGCAAGCGAAAGTGCACCTTTTAGACTAGAGTCTTTTGAAAACACATTATTGCAGGCAGCTGTGAAAATTCAGTATTTGTCTTCTCCAATTAAACATAGTTTTCTTTCTTACTTCTGTTATATAACTACATTCTTTCATCTTGGAAATGAGAAAGAAAACCAAGTCTTGCAGCTTATTTGAGAGTATTTGGATGATTCAGCTACATCACACTGAATAAGGTACTGAAGGCAGTGAAAACACCTGCCTCAAACACAGTTCAATTTGATTCAATACAATGAAACTTTGTTGGCTCTGCAAACCATCCTCATACAAATAAGGAGGCATGTTCTTGTAGGTCTAAATGTATCTTAGGTTTTATTTCCCCTGCACTTTTACAGTTGCTATCAAGAGTCACTCGTAGACTGTAAATTGGTGTAGTGAAAAAGCAAAAAAAAAGAGAAAAAGCATTATATGCAGTAAGGTTTCACATGTCAGATAGAAATTTGGACGAGTGGACCTCTTTTCCTAGGTCTGCCAGTTTTTCTTAAATTCTCGTCTGTTACCCACCAATGAAATGGGGAAAATTAGTTTATTATTGTTTCACTGGGATGCATCAAAGACAAGTAAATCTCAAATTTTAAGGTTCATAGATACTTTAGTACTGGGCAGTACAGAAGAATGAAAGGTAACAGCTACATCAAGAAAGATTAAACATAACAAGTTTAGCCAAGGCAAATCCTTCACCAGTGAGTAGACAACGGTCACTGGATGATGTTAAAGCATCCCAGCTTCCTGAAAAATACTTTCAAGTAGGAGAACCCTTTCTTGCCTTACAGAGCTTCAGTAAGTGCCCTTATGTCCTTTGCAACTTTATACTTTGACTTTGTTCTGCCAGGTGGGTGTATTTGGGAGCGGTTTTCCCTTTGCACATCAGTACTGTGTGATGTGTAGCACAAGCAACAAAACATTTCCTGTAGCTGCTGGAACTACGTCTGAAATGAAGACAAGAGCAAGTTTCAAGATCACAGGTGTGCATTGCATGTCTGCCCTAAAACACAGAGGTGATTTATTGCATCTTAGGTTAACAGGTGGTAAAGGAGAAAGATCAATAAAGAAAAGTACAGGAAGACACTGATTTTTATTTTTTTTTTTACCTTTACAGAAATATGTTGAGATTTTCTGAAGATTAGAAAGGTTTGGAGACTTTCTTTGAGATAGAACAGAAATGTCTTACTGGGACATCCAGGGATTTCTACCCAGACATGCTGCTTCTGTGTTATCTGTCATTGTCCTTGAGAGCGTTTTGAGAACATTAGCTATAATGAGATTAGTTTATGAGGTCAAGAAAGGACAAAAGTTCTGAAAAAAATTTCTGAAATTCTCACTGAGGTAGAGTACCTTTTTGTTTCTTTCAGATCACTGTTTAGTTTTCAATGTAACAGCATCAATAAGATCACAAAAACGGCATTTATTCTGTCAAGTTTGGTTGATTTCTGGTTGGTGTCAGGTGCATTTTAGTTGATTGTTTCCTGTGTCATTTTACTAGTGATTGCTGACTGAAGAAAATACATTTATCCTTGCTAGACTGGTGCCAAGCTACAAATACGCTACTGCTGCTGTCCAGAAAGCTGAACAAGAGAAAAGGTCTTTGTGTGGTATGGCAGGGCTGAAGTCTTGGGAAAGTGCAGACAAAATTTTCTTGAAATTTGAATCCAGGCTGAAATCACTGGTCAGTGAATTTGTCTTTCAGACACTTCAGTACCTTCTGGCTCCTGTTGAAATTATGTTTACCTGCTGTGTAGCCAGAAATGTCTCAGCTGCCTCTTTGTGGTATTGGACCAAAACTACTGATGGGAGTAGGGGCAGCTCTTGAAGGCTCGGCTACCTCAGGGTCACACGTCATCTCAGCTCTGCCTTTCTATTGGTGCTAGATGAGCCTTTTACTTAAAATAACAGGAGAAGAAAGGTTATGAGCCTTTACTTCCCAGCTTGAAGTTCATGATTCTCAATAAATGTTAATATGAAGGCAATGACAGCAGCAGCAACTTCTCTAGGAGAGGCTGTGTGCCTGCTCAGGTCGAGCTGTATCCTGTTTGTCTGACACATGGATGGCAGCACTCTAAACACCCTGCTTCATGTTAGGCTCACCCAGTGTATAAAAGGAAGGGATTACTGGTTTTCCAGTAAAAAAAATGTGATGGGATAGAATGTTTTACCATTCTGTAAACCTTTGAAGCCATTTCTTCATGCCTGCACAAGAATGAATAATCAAAATACCTTGTTTAGTCTGTGCTGAAAATAAACTAATTATATTGAGGGGTTTTCTAGGTAATTTGTCACCTTGTTTAAAGACATTAATTAACAGCTTAAAACGTCACCCCATTTCAGCTGAATTTTTCAGTCTTTCCCTGCTTTGCTTCCCAAGGCTGGGATCCTGATGGCCGTGCAGAGCTGTTCTTTTTATAACTGTTATAACTGTTTTATAACTGTTCTTTTTATAACCACGTTTTAGTTTTGAAAAATCACAATCATTAGTTCCTTCAGTCTCCTACTTTCTACTCTGAATTACGTCTGACTTTGTCAAGGGTCTTCTTTCTCTAAGCTTATTATCCTGCTAGCTGTTTTAATGTGCTCAATGCAGCTTTCAGGAGCCTGGCTCCTGTTTAAGACCTTACCTCGCTCAAGGCTTCATCAGCACAAAGGAAGGTGGACTTCTTTGACACATAAGGGATCTGGTCATTTCAAGCATTTAAAAGAGACCAGATAATAAAGTTCTACTCCTTTAGTTGCCTTATTTTTCTTCTGTTTTATTTCAGAGTTTGAAAACAAAACCTTTGTGAGCTCTGATTTTTATTTCCACAGAGCTCATGTTGCCAAGACAACTATAATAAATGTTCTCTTCTGGAAAAACCTCTTGTAGACATAAGAAGCTTTCCCAGATATATTCAAGCTGAAATGTTGTAAAACTAATAGTGAATTCACTAACCTTTTTCCTTAGACTGGTCATTTAATTGACATAGTGGGTTATTCCCCATTCTGTGTTTGCAGTTTATATTTTTCTTCATTTGACTAGCATAAACAAAACCAACAAAAAACCAATACATTTTTTTCTGATGTTTATTGAGTTAAAAAGGAGCAGGAAGTATTTCTAGTCAAATATTTTAGGTGATAGAAATGCATGTTCTCTGTGTTGCTCTGAAATCAAGTATCAGTGTCTTCATAGGGAAAAAGCGGGGGAGGCTTAATTTCTGGCAGAAATATGTTAGCTGCTAAAGCAACTAAAGAAATTAGCACAGTTGTTGGGATTTTTTATCAATTTTTTGATTTCTTTTTCATTTTTTCATATTTCACGTTCTCAGCACTGCATCATGTAAGGTGTCTAGGGGTAACAGTACTGGCCCTGGATCAACACTGCAAATTTGGAAACCCTAGAAAACAGAGAGATGAGCTGCTACCATAATTGTAGCCATGGAATCAATTAGACCTGTGTTTTAGTTTATTAACATTGTCACTGGTCTTTACTGTGTTTTAAGATTTGTACTTGTTAATGAAAGAACCACAAGCATATCACATGAATTAGGTTGCATACCACAGCATCCATTCTGAATAATTGTATCTCAACTGGTATGTGAACAATGAGCAAATTTACATTGTGAGTGTTAATGAAAACCACAGGAAATAATCCAATATCATGAATGATAACAGCTCCATTTCCATCCTGAAATGGATTAGTGTGGTTTTTGTAAAGCTGGTATTGGATAAATCAAACCTGTGGTTGCACACCGTACTCTCCTCTAGGTAGAGAGTCTTGTCCACTGCATAGACACATAGTGAGGAATCACAGATCAGGGGGCAGAAAAGTTGAAGAACACACACTGCAGGCAGTATGAAAGACTAGAGCAATGCTTTAGAAAGATATTAAAATTAATAATAAAAGGTATTCCATTTTCATATAAAACCAAACCAACCTGTGTAAAATCAGAATTCTTGAAAAAATTCTGTTTGACTGATTGGTTAACATCCCCTGAACAAAATTGTTTGAACTGAAATATTTTGGCCATTTCTCTATTTTCAGTCAAGGTAGGGAACACAGGAACTATTTAAGCAAACAGATTCCAAAGCACACTATTTTTGCAAATGGGTCAAAATGCAGCAAATAAATGCACAAACGGCTTCAGTTCTCCATTTATTTTTTTTCACAACAGCTAGTTTCAGAAAGTCATAAAAGAGATTTCAGAAGTCGAATGAGGAACTAGTGGGAGCAACCATGAATGCATGTAATCCCTTCCTCCCACCAGCCCTCTAGAGGATACAGAGTACCGAGAGGCTCATTTTGAAAAACTATCATTAGCCATGACTTTTCAAAAAGGCACAAGTCCTTACAATTATAGCTGTTCTTGTTCTAAACATGTTTCAGTCATCAGAATTTGGGAGATAAAGAGACATCTGAAAAGCTGTGTAACATAATGGCTGATTAAAGATTCTGCATTCCTGAGAGCACATGAACACAGCCAAGACAGAATTTTCTTTCTTGTTAAAAACACATACTAGTTCTGCCTTTATATAAAGTAATCATTGAAGGTGAGTAAAGAGTGGATCTTGGCAACAGAGAGGTCTTTGTGGAGGAATATGTTACTTTCTGTAGAGTTCCATCAACATATTCAAATTTCCTTCCAAGAATTTTCCAAGAATTAGCATATTTTTTTATAACTCCTTCTCAGATACACTATGTCACTTGCTCTTGCAGTTCCCATTTATAACTGATATCACATGAGCTTCATTAAGACACGGAGCAGAGCCTGAGCTGTTATGACACAGAATCACATATATGGGCACAAACTTTCTTTGGCAAGTAGTTTAGAAAATTTTCTTTTATTATTATTTTAAGATAGCATATCTATGCTAAATATAACTGCAGTCAAAACTGGAATAAATGAGGGTCCTGGGTCTCATCAAGGTTTTGCTCCATTCCAGATCATCTTGGCACAGAGCTGTGGATGCAATTTCCCAGAAAACTGTCAAACACTTTCAGCCCCAGGAACTAAGAAGCTAGACATCAAACTCAAATTTCCTTCATAGTAACCTGTACTCTCATTTGTAGGTAAGAACCAGTAATTTTCTTCCTTCGAGGTGGGGAGGGTCCTGATGGGGCTGCTAAGTATCAGTGTAGGTTTCCACCTCCCTCTGCACAATCACTACCTAAGGTAATTTACAAGTTTTATTGATTAAGCTCTAGGTATGATTTCTCTTTACCCCTCCTGTTCCCCTCCTGAGGCATATTGTGATTAAGACACTATTACTACAGTACCTTTATGGTGCTGCTCTGTGATCTGTGCCATAGGCAAGGAATAGATGTTGTGCGACTCTTTCGGAAGGAGACACACATCTCTTGCATGGTTACCTGAAACTGGGAATCCTTGCTTGGGTCAGGCACAGGTTGCCTGCCTTACAGTCCTGTACCTGTGCGCTCACACGTTCCTGAGAACGTTATCAGCACTGCCATCTCTGCAGCTCACACACAGAGCAAGAAGCTGCCTTTAAACTCGACAAATGACATACAGCTATCAGCAACACTGTGGCAGACTGGAGCTCAGTGTGGGCTCACTGCCTGAATATTTATTTAGCTTCCTGGGCATGTTTTCTAGCTGAATTGGTCTGCAGCAGCTACATGGCTAGAACTTAGCTGGGTGAATGTGTGCATTAACCTACAGCACAAACTTAAAGCTTGAAAATGAGCTGCAGGGAATGTAGAACAAGATGACTGGCATGAGCACAAGAGTGTTGGAGGCTCTTCGATAATCCCTCCTGTACGGTGTTCTCCAGTAGCTTACTGTGTACTAGCCTTATGAGTTAAAATTGGGAAAGAATAACATTCAACCAAAGTAAAAGGACTAAAGCAAAATGATAGATTGGTGAAATGCTGCACCTTTTGATTTACTCTGATGATTCTATAGCTCAGCAAATCTGTATTTCTGTCAGGTACAGGGTAAGATTCACAGCTTATATGCCCAACAAAATGTTGAGAACGTGAATCATGCTAAATCTTGCAACTTCAGGCAAAGAAATGAACTCCCAAAGCAGCTGTATTCCTGGAAGAAAGAAATATAAAGCTACCTACTACTGTCACAAATATTAAAATGTATCATCTCTAATGAAAAAAGCCTAGTGCGTCCACATAAAAAGGGATAATCAACTTGCAGGAAGTGGCAGACTCCATAAATCTCACAGCTCTTACTGTGGCAGCAGTACAGTGCTGGGTGGCTACCAAATACATGATGTTACAACTTATAGCATGCAAGACCTGACCCATGCAGTCATTTGAATATCAATTCCAAGAGGAAGGGACCAACAATCCTTAGGGCAATTAGGTTCTCCCAATGAGCTGCAAATGCAGTTGAAACCTGTATCTTTCCTTTGTTTTGCTCTTATTTCTTCTCATTTTCTTCTAGCTCAGGTAAGTAAAAAGTTCATGTAAGATGAGAAAGACATACCACAAGATATCGCACAAAATACACCCCAGTGTTAGGGATTACAAAGTTTTGTGTGACTTTTACATATTATTGTCTTACTGGGGATTTTTCTTCCAGATATTCCAATAGCAAACGTTTACACAGTGCGAGAGATTAGAAGGATAAAATAAATAAGCATTGTCCCTCTGAATCTGGAAAATCTCAGCCGGTTCGCTAATGTGAGCATGTGTATACATGTATATATACACACACATATATCAACAAAGAGAATGTGAAATGGAAGTCAGGGAGGTCAGTGTGAAACCAGCTGTTCTGCTGGTTCTTTAGCTTCCTTCACAGAGTAAACTGCTTTCCTCTTTGATTTTCAGTTTTTCTAGAACCTTTGTAATTTGCTATGGTCTCCTTCTTGCTCAATTAGTATTTTGTAAGATGCTTTTGCTTCACTTAAATTGTACCTGTTTGAACTTACCGCCCTGTTTTCCCTGTAAGCAGTTTGTGTTTTAATGCTTTTACACACTGAATTCTTGAAGACTTAAGTAGAATGCAAAATACTAACACAGAAAAAGGTAAAACGGTTCTCTCTATACAATGAGTAGTTTATAGATTCCAAGGGGTTCCAGGGAGTACTAGATTATGTCTTTGGACTGCAGGGCAAAGGGAGAGTTTTGGAACAGCGTGTAAATCTGGATGTCTTCCTATCAACTCAGCTTTGTAGAGACCCAAGAGCTCTGTCTGTTGCCATAAGGGCATAGTTGAAAGCATTGCTGGGAAATGGTAGAATGTGAAGAGCTGTAGTGTGGTCTCCTTAGCTGGCATAGCAACAGAATCTATCAGCAGAACATTTGTCACACAGATTTTGCCACAGTCTAGAAAATGGAAACTTTTATTTTAGTCTGAATAAGTATTATTCTTACAGTAAAGAACCAGAGTTGAAGAGTATGTGTCCTTTGGCACTAGATTCCCTAGTCTAAAGAAGCTGGAAATAAAATATTTCTACTGAAAAAAAAAAAAAGACATTTTATTCAGTAATATTCTTTTTAATCTGCACAGAGGTTTCTGAAGCACTAAAACAGTATTTACACAAAAGTGCAAAGTGCTATCCAGATTTTGCAGGGCACTGCTGGCTTCCTGCCTGCCCTGGCCTCAGTATGAAAGGAAGAAAGGGGGGGTCTGGTAGTGGGGAGCCAAGTCAAGGTGAAGATTTTGAGTCTGGATACCCTTGGGTCCAGACATGGCTCCCATACCTTGACACATTCAGAGCTGTCAAAGGGGAAGCACAGAGATGTAGCATTGTGTTTCTTCTACTTCATTGTGTCAGTCTTAGATTCATCCCCAAACTAAACTCAGATGCAGTGGCTGTGTGAAAGGGTAAGCTTTGCTAGACTTATGCCAAGCAGCATAAAGACACAGTGAGAACTTTAACTTTTCTTTTTTTGATCTGGATAAGCTGATGCAGCACAATCTGTCGGCAGGTCTCCAGAGCTTTTCCCAGCAGAATGTACAAAGTGGAGCTCAGGCCAGAGTGAGGCTAATAGGCAGCAATACAGGAAGCTGCATGGATTGCTGCCTTACTTATGTCTGCCTTTGAACTAGCTTTCAACCTTGCAACATACACCTGTGTGTTTATAACTGGAACATACTGGTGTGACTGGGAAGGAAGAGGCAGAAGAAAGCTTATTGGAAATTTCTCTAATTTTTCATACATCAGAGGCTTCTGGCAGTGCTGAGGGCTAATTATCCCTGAGTCCCATATGAATTACATAGATTTGCACTACACAGAGTTAGAACTACACCAGCAGACAGCTCATTTCACATGCTAATAGCCTTTAATATTCTTCTGCCATATTTCACAATCCAATTATTCATTTATTTAGCAAATCAAGCTGAAAGGGAGCAAAAAAGTGTTATATTATAGAGGATCTTAGCCACAGACGTGGCCTTTGTTTTAGAAACTGCCTCTTTCTTTTTTTCTTCATTGACAGCCAGAGATATGATTGGTATAAAGCTTTGTAGGGAAGGGTCTTATCCCAAGCTTGGCATCCTTCCTTGAATTCCTGTGGTCTGGCTGTTTTACTCAACGAAATCCTTCCGTAGCCTCTATTTTCAGACTCTCCTCTCTCTATTCCATGATGCTAGCAACATTTGTGGAGGCATTTAAGCGCTTTATTTTCTTAAGTCAGATGTGATTAAGGTGACACATCAGAGATTGAATCATGCTGTAGTCCTGTCCTATATATCCATCCGTTATAGGGCGCTCTGTTCTTTAGCTGGTCTTTTGTTATGTGTATGAGGTCCCGAGAGTGGGTTTCTTATTACCAATGAAATATCCTTCATTACTTTTCAGCTCATGCCTCTCTTTTAAAGTACACTATAGCTTTTTTTATTCAGCTTCACTGTATCGATGCCTAGGTTTGATCCTCTTTGATAACTGTTCCAGAATAAATCACTATTTTTCCCTCTCTCTGTGAGAAGGGCAGAGAAGGGGAGAAAATTGAAGAAAATTTTCTAGACAGGGAAAAAGAATGTCAGTAAAACTTGAGGAATACCTTACAAATTAAAACCTGAAGAGCAAGACAATACTGATATTTCCTTAAGGTGCACCCTGCAAGCAAAAGGTCAGAGAAACATGTCCTGGGCTAATCCCAAAGTAAATAAAAAATCCTTTTTTCTCCCTATTTTGTCATATTTTTTCATTGAAGAGGAAAAAAATAAATAAGAAAATTCTTACATTTCTTTGTTGTATAATGCATGTGAAAAACAAAGAAATAATATGCAAAGAATAGAAAATAAAATACAAATTTAAGTTTTATAGCATTGAAGGAGAAAAGCCCTACAGGCATTTTCAAAGACTCTTCCTGATTACTGTTATTTCTAGCAATTGCTGGGTGCATCCAGAGTATGACCACTGCTTGAATTCTGCTTTTGAATTATTTATCCTTTTTACTTTCATGTAAAATAACTATTTGCAGTCTTTAAGCCTTTTAACTTTTTTTTTCATTAAAACGTGGAAATCTGAGAGGACTTTGAGATTTACAGATACGTAATTCTGTTAAAAACCTTGCCTTATTAGAAGGAAGTGTGAGAGACAGCAAATAGAAGTATGGCTATAACTGTAGCATTGTGATACTTTACAGTCTAAATGGTCAAGAAGATTAAGGGGACAGAGAAAGAGCCATAAAAAGTGCTGTTTGTTGAAGGTCTTGCTACATAATAATGTCAAGGCCAGGAAGAAAAAACAAGCCTGAGCCTATGAGCCTTGTAGGTCCTTCCCTTGCATGTGTGTCCTCCTTGCTTCTGGCCACTGGATAGTTGCTGTTAAACAAGAAAGTTACTTTTTATCCCTGTATTCAATTTAAAGCTGCTATCAGCAAGACATAGTGTCAGAAAAATGTGAACGTTTATAGAACTCTGTATGTATTTTGGAAAATGGTTCATTAGCCTTCAAACTTTTCCTTGTGCCTTTTCACTTTCAAGCTCCACTTGGAAGTAGTTATTGGTGTCTCACAGCCTTCTGGTTTGCAGAAAAAGTCCTGTCATTCATTCACCATCCCCCTAGTTTTTTATAATCTGTTTTCCAAAAGAAAGACAACTTACTGTGCTGTCTGTCTGTTTCCTGCAATTGCTGTCTCTCTCAAATCACTTTTAAAGAGTTGTTTGATTTCATCCTTATTGGACAGAAATGAAAAATGAAAGGAACTAAAAATGAAATTTCTACAGATCAAGCAAAAAATACTGGGCTAGAAAAAGACGGGAGGTTCTGCTAGTGCTCTGACTGAAGGAATCTGCAGAATGAAGCTTTGCTACTACTGGTACCCATGGAACTACTCCCCTGTCCTCACTCTCCTCCTGTCATTCCTTTGAACTCCATTTAGATGGCTTACTAGTGAGAAAGAGAGCAAATGATGTAGGTGCTTTTCACATGAACAGTCACTGTAATCGCCAGAAAACATTGCTGGATTCCATATAAGTAGAGCCACAGAGTGGACACAATTTTTCTCAAACTCTGATTTTTTTTTTTCCATTAAACTCTTTTCAGTTATTTTGAACTGAAACATTTTTGGCACTTTTAAAGCTGTTTTCTTTGTTTTCATCCATGCTTCTTTTCTAAGAGGGGAAAGATTAAATAAATAGGAAGAGTGAAAAGAAACAGAAAAAAACCCCAACATTAATTTCTTACTTTCTTCCACTTCCATTGAAATATTCCCCTCAAAATGTGTTCTAGTAATTTACAGAAGAACCTCTAGTAATATTATGATCTGTCTCCTCTCACGGATCAAACCATTTAATTTCAGGAGACTTGCTTGGCCAACCTAGCTTCTTCCTGAGAAATGACTCTTATTAAGAAAGGCCAAAATTTTTCCTTTTCCTCTGAGGCACAAATTGGCAAACTCTCAAGTAAACTGTCTTGGCTATATTGATTTGTACTTCCAGTTTTTGGTTAAAATATCTGTTTTGTTTCGAATGGGATATATGGTAAAAGTCTGCTCTGTTGCTAATGATGAAGCATCCCTAATGTCTGAATTTTTTCTAGCAGAAGTGAAATCTAAATCTGTCAGCCAGTAATAGCTCTCTCAGGGATTTGAGGCTTTTGAATCCCTTTACACAGTCTTTGTTTGTATTATTTTGTTCTCTTCTCGTGGTAGGTGCTCTGAGGCTGGGATTTCACTTTTTAAGGTGCTGTGATTAGTGTCTGTAGAATCTGAATGACTTTGGTTTGCTCAGCTGAAAGGAAAGCTGAGTGCAGTGAAGCATCCTGTTATATTTGTTTACTATGAGAGACATATTTTTAAGATGGATAAGATGTGACAGGGTGTCCATTAGGGCTATCCCTTTTTAGCCTTCTTTATTGAATGAAAATGTCTAATGATGTTAACTGCTGATTCTGACACGGGTCTAGAAATCAAATATTACATCTCAGACTATACACACAACCCTTTCCAAACATGTAAAGTGAATAATCAAATGTAGCTCTGAAAAGAGAGAACCATTAACTTTTATTTTCTAGAGGAAGAATGCACTCATATGTCCTTGTAAAGATTAAAGGAGAAACTTGTGGTTTTCAATTAGATCCATTACTTGAGAAACGGATGTCTGAGTTTGAAATAGCATTGTGCAAAGAGCGCAAACACACCACCCAGAATCCTACTCAAATGTACAAAATGACGGAGGACCTGAGGATGGCGTTTGTAGCTCTGTTTTTTATGACACAAGAAACCCTGAGAGAGAAAGTCTTTGTTTTGCCTTAGGGAGAGTATGCAGGCTCGGAAGAGGAGGAGATTGCTAATCACAGATAACGCTATAATGACTCTTGCCAGAAGGTAGCTGGTTCCACAGGATAATAGGATTACAGTTTTTCCTTCTGGAAGAGCAGGCAGTGCACCAGAGCTGAACTGTCCTCTGCAAGTATGTGGTACAAACTCAAGTCTGGGCACGACCCTGGCACCCGCTTACTGCTGCTGCCACTTGAGAGGCAGCTTTCTGCTCTCATCACCTTTTATGTGAATATGAGTTTTTGTAGCTTTTCCAGAGAAGTGCAGTGCTGGCTGTTATGACCCATCTTCAGGTGTCTCCTTTCCTTTTGAGCAGGAGCACGAGTGAGACCTGTAAGTGACCAGGTTTTTTTTCCCAGCAGCAGATGGTTCAGGATGTAAGCTCATGTCCACGACCTTGAGGGATTTGGTGACAGGATGTAGAAACGGTCACTCTCAGTCATTGCTTCAGCTCAGGTCTAACTTACTTCTGAGCTTTGAATTCACTGACTCAGTAGTTTAAAATCTGAGGTTCTCTCTGAGATGATGTTGTGATTAAAGTTTATTTCCTAATGAAAGAAAAAAACCAGTAAACAAGGAACAAACAAAAAGACAACACTATCTCAAAACAAGACCTTGGGTGAAATGCTTAGAAGATTCTCTCTTTTGTAGGAAATTTACCTCCAGGGCTATCAGTGCAGCAAATTCTCAGTAGTTAACCAAAAGAAGTCAACTCCTACAGATATCAAACAGCATGTTCAGATTTGTTGCAAGTCACTTGAGAAAGAGATTTTCTTGAAAACTGCATTTCAGAAGGTTTTTTTCTATACTGCAGTAATATTTTAAATAATACGAAAGGTACAAATTAAAACATTCATACCAATAAAGCTAATACTGTTCACATTTTTCTTAAAATGGACATCACAGCTACTGAGATCAGTATGAGAACTTATAATGATATATTAGATCACTTCAGACTTGTAAATTTGGTGTTTTGGTCAGTTGGTGGAAAGTGTCCATTTGACTCCATACACATTTTGTTTTTGTAACAACTGGTCCCTGATTAAAAAGCTTATAATAGGATGGAGTTAACTGAGGCAGCCAACATGCTCCAGACTCTCCCTACAGCGCATGGATTGTCTTTTCTGCTCGGTACTTTACTTCATTCTTTGCTATTATATTCTATACTTTGGTGTGACAAGCAATGAGGACTGTATAGATCAGATGTCACTGCATTACTGAGATGTTTAAAGCATTAAACTGTAGAAATGTCTTTGGAGGGAGCAGGCCCCTTTAAAAAGCAGCACCTTCTGTCTGCTACCTGGTCATATTGTGTCTTCTAGATACAGGAATGTTTTCCTTACATCACCAGCTGAGTACGTGTTTTCTTGACAATCAGTTGAGAAAATTAAGGAAATTAATGCAATTTGTCTGCTTTGGATACTAACATCCGTTACAGAAGGAATAGAGCTAAGAGAGGATTAAGTCACAAATTCCCTTTCAGAAAGAGGGAAATGCTTTGTATTTCCAATAGGGAAACTTTCCAGGCTGTGATTAAGATAAATGGTCTAATTTTGTGATATAGGCTGTCAGATAAAGTCCTCAGGAACATATATCCTGCAATTGCTCTAAGCGGAACTCCTGTCCTTAGCCTGAGACACGCTCCCCGGCTGGGATGGCACTCCGTTTGGTACGGCTTATGCTGCGAGCTGAAGACCGAGCCCAAACTTGGGACATAAATTTTCTGACACTATCCTGTTTTCGAGGTACTGCAGCCAATAGCTGGGAGAAAGCCACATGGCTGAAAGTCGTAATTGCCTGCTTGGCACAGAAATATTGTCTCTCCTTTGGCTGGAGGCGCGCAGGGAGTGGGAAGCAGACTCCAGAGAGTCAGAGATGACGTAGCCAGGGGCAAGATCTTTGCTTGAGAGCTTGGGGTGACTCTGGCCAGCCACAGCCAGGCTGGGACTGGCTTTTCTTTGTCTGCTGCTGTTGCACCATGCACCAGTGCCACAGCTATGTTTTTCCTAGATGTGGCAGCTGAAGGGAGGTTAAATGACACCATTGTGTGAGGAGGCCTGCTGTTCCCACCCAGGCCATTGCTTATGGGGCAGAGCGATCCACAAGTGGAGAGGGAAAGTCTGAGATTCTCTGTTGTGAACACACCCGGCGCTACCACTTATGCCAGGTGTTAACAGCCCATCTACTACCTGCTACTTAACACACAAGGGTTAGCAGGGAAATGCGATCCCTAAACCTGCATGGGTTAAATTATAGTTATACACCAGGTATAATACATAAAAAGCTGGTTTTGTCTTGACTGTGAAAGCACATGGGCTGCGTCAACAGCAAAACCCATCCTGTAGCAAAGATAAAGAGCACTAGGCCCACAAAACTTGAAAGCCAGAAAAAGAATCCAGCATAGGATTTCCATTCCTATTAAGCAGCAAAACTAATCAATGTTTAAAGGATGTTAAACAAACGGACCAAGATCTGTCTGAAATTTGCAAAAGCTTTTTTTACATGTAGGCTGGTAAGGCCACTGTGAGCACAGTCTAGCTTACTAAGGACTCTGTTTTGGACTGCTTTTAATCTTATTCTCTGGATATTGCAAACCTGGTTTGGCATTTTCATTTGGCACAAGGTGATTTTAGTCTGATGGATGGGTCCGCAAAGACAGTTACCTTTTAAATGCAAAATACCATTTCCTTTATTTTTAACATTTGTTTCAATCTAAAGCAGTGCTAAAATATCAGTCTAAGAGTTTGTCCAAGATTCTCTGTTAATTTTTTTCCCCTTTTTTCAGTTTTGGTGAGTTTAGAGGAAAAACATATTTGTATGAAAATGAATTTAGGAATAAATAGACAAATGTCTGTGTTTCACTTGTCAGCATTATGCGTCATTATGAAAGATGAAAAATATTTGGTCTTGTCATTAAAAAGACAGGTCAGTTTTGCAGGGCTCAAAGAACCAAGAGCTAAATAGTTTGTTAATATATTTTATTTCTTGTGTTAGCATTACTGTTATTCACTTTGTTGCATTTGTGACTAAAATATGTTAGACACTGCAAGGAAAACAATCTCACTGTGGGGGTTTAAAACCATTATACCACTATAGATTAACTGTCACTTACAGAATATATTTTAGACAAATATTCGTTTTTACAGCTTGAAATAACAATTATTGCTGTGTGCTTCTGCATTTGACTAATGCCAGAGCTCAAGGTATTCAATTCATACAAATTATTAAGTTATTTGGAGAAAATTTAAAAAAGAAAACAAACTTGCTCCTAGAATTATTTTCAGTGGGAGATGCTGGAATCTGAGCTCTATTGAAAATTTTCTCTTCATCTTGGTTGAACTTCTAAAAGGTTGGGTTGAAGACAGTTTACAATCTCCTTTTCTTAACGAAATCACTAGTGAAAATATGACAAATCTTACAGCCCACTTGCAAGAAGCATCCATATCTGTTTTACTCATTAACTATTTTTGTCCATTTAGAAGTGGGATATCAAAACTATGAGATCTTTTGGAGCCAACTCTAAGATGACCAGGAGTTCCAGAGACAACCAGATGTGAGGAAACAACAGGTTGCAATGTTGTTTAAAGGCACTAGGGGAATAATATGCTGTTTAGAGAAACATGTCTATTTTCTGATGTCACCTACAGAAAAGTTAGAATTCTTTTTAGGTATTCCCCATTTAAAAGGTTAATATCAGGTATGACTCTTCTGCTATTAATTAAAAAAAGAAGTCTGAGAAAAACTCACAGAATTATATTACATATACAATATATTACACATACAATATATTACACATATATAATGATTACATATTATATTAAATATATTAATTATATCATTTTATTACATAGAAACCTGCAAGAACATAATCTGGTTCCTGAAGAGGTTGTCATGAGATGACATGTTTCTAGGGGAAAAAAAAATCTTCAGTGTGAAAAGTATTCAGTGTAGAAAAAAAATGTAAGTTTATAAAATTCAGCCAGTGGATAACTATGGGGTTTGTTTGGCTTTTTTTTGTGTATGTGTGTTTTTGTTCTTTTCTCAAAAGAATGTGCAAAACATATTAAAAACATTGCAATTTTTTTTCTATTTCAAGATACTAGTGCTCTTTAGAGTAAAGACTAACAGCCATGGTTCAACTTCATAGTGACAAATGGTTATTATGCTGAAGCATAGACAACCAGGCAGAAACCAAGCAAGCCTCTAATTTTTTGCTTAGATGAAAGAGAAAATAATATAGTGTGGGCAATATTCAAAACTTCTGACAAGTACCTATCTTTTGAGCTGAGCAAAACCTATGGAACAAAATATTTGCTGTCCAAATCAATTGATCTATAGAAATTATAATAGCAAATGTTATATTTCCTTAGTAAAATGTCTAAAAAATTATTCAGTTATTAGGAGGTACTTGGTGCAAAGGTGAATATTCACCATGTGCCGTTTTAAATTACTTTAAATGGCAGCCATGGAGAGAACTTTTCAGTAGCTAAATATAATTTTTAATTATTTTGTGACATGTTCAAAACGCATTAGCATTTTTCTTGCGTTTATGTTTAGCTTAATTTGAACTTCTATGTAAAAAAATAAAGACACGTTGCAACAAGGAATTGATTACAAATTAAGCACAACCCTTATTAAAAAAATCATTGTGTAATTTATTAATTATTGATGACTTTCATGGGGTAGGCTGTGTTTTACTTCATGAGTTTGTATTTTGCAGGCAGACAGGCTGTAATTTGATCCTCTCACTTTCTTGGAATAACATGTTGTCATTTGAAACATTTTTTTTTTTCCCCTCAATCAGCTAAGATATATTACTGTCTTTATGCTGTTTATTACAAAATGTAATTCTGTATGTCAGAAGATCTCGCCTGTAGGGAACATGCTGGAGGCCTTGTGCCTCAGCTGGATTTCTTTCTGGTAGAAATGTGTTGACCTTTGTTTACCCAAATAGAAAATGCACAAATCAGTAATGACAAAAGTCCAGAAATCTAGAAATGACCAATCAATTGGGCTGCTTCTTATTTTGAGCATCTGGTATGAGACCCCTTGAATTGATTTCAGAGGAATTTACTGGAGGAGCAACTGTCTCTGCCAGTGCCTCAGATTTGGCACCCTGAAGTGAAGGCAGCACAAGTCACTCTGGGAAGCGTTATGCTAATCATTAATGTTAAACCTGTAGAGTCTCTGTCCCCAGTTCAGAGGACGCTGTTTACCTTCATAATCTGACATTCTTAGTGACACAGCTTACCTTCATTAAAAACCTATGTGTTCTGTAGGTTTTACATCCAACCATCCACTCTTCCCAGCGGTATCTCCTTGAGTTAGTGTGCACACTGTGTGCCAAATGCAGACCTGGAGATATCGTAGGACCTCCACCCTAAGCAGCCATGCTGTAATGCAAACCTCTTGGCATTTCTAAAAGAGCAGTTCCACATATCAAAACCATGCTTGTCTCAATTTGTGTTCAGATTTTCTCATCTGCTGTAACAGCTGTCCCTTAAGTAGCACAGAATAGGCTCTGCAGACAAATCTCACCATGGGAACTCTCCTCCAAGGGAAATTTTGCACTGTGGTAATTAACAGCTCACGTGTTCAGAGTGATACACGCCAAGCATGTCAAGCTGGGGAGATGTTAGAGGAGCCCCGACATGGATAGTTGACTTACTTCAGTAATGGGTGTAGGACAGCACATGTATACCTCTTCTACATAGTAAAATATACCCATGCAGCACATAGAAAGATGTTCAAATTGGGTGTCTGAATGGAATTGAGAATTGGTATCCTTAACTGCTTAGCCTAGATTGGTTCTGTTCCTTTGCTGCCTCATTATTTTCCAACTGTGAGTGAGAGAATATTTCTTATACTTTTCTACAGATGTCAGGGGTCACAGAGAGACCTGGATTCATGAAAACTGTTAGAGCATTACTGGAAGCGGGGGGTCTAATTTCAGGATGACCTCAACTTCTGTGTCATACTTTTCTTCTGACAAGCAAGAGGGGTTTTTCATTTTTTTATTTTTGACTGTTCAGAAGCCATTGTCATAGCAACTTCCCCTTGAGTCATCTTTAGGTGGTTACTATTCAGCCTCAGGGCTATCTATGTTACTATTCTGATTTTACTTGCAATATTAAATTAGCTTTAGGGAATAAACAAACACCATCTTAAAAAGCATATTTGTATGCTTATACACTGCAAAAGATATTACTAGGTGCTTCTACTGTGATACGATAAATAACCAAGTATGACAATCTTATTTAAAAAGACTTCATAGTAGAGAGTTAATAATTTTGATTTTTCAATTTTATTTTCTTAAGGGATTATAAATAAAATATAGTAATAATACATATAAATATAATAAAATGCACAATAAAAAATATAATAAAGACCAAAAACCTGAGGAGCTTTTAAAATGAGACAAACACGATCACCCTAAAACAGTTCAAAGCCTCACAGAACTTAAAACAGCAAATTGTAATATTTAAGGGTTCTCCTCCTCTCCCCTCATCTTTTGCTACTGTAGCTGTTCCTGCAAAAGATTCATTCTGCAGAAGTTAGTTTTAATACCAGTTGGAAAAGGACACTGAAATATTTCTGCTATGATCAGTCTAGATGAATTTCACACCTCTCTAACAGAACCAGCTAGGCCAACAGCAGTCAAGTCACACTTAATCCTTGTTTTGAGGGTTTAAGGGAAACATAAACCCTGTGCTCGTTCTCAGCTGAAGAACAAATACGGGGCAAAATGTGTCCCTTCCCTGTAGCTACTGGGACGTCTTGCGATAAGTAGGAGGTTATAAGGGGAAATGTAATATACAGCAATTTGCAGCTCATTGAGGCTGACTCAGCAAGGGCTCTCTCTGTATTACATGAAGTGCAAGTCGTCAGTGCTGTGTGCTGTACCCTTTCCTCATCCATTTGCAAAATGGGTGTTCAGGTTACTGTTCCTGCTGTGAAGGAGGGCAACGCGTCCAGCAGCACGGAGAGGCTGTGGCGTTTCTCAGTCCTGGGCTCACATACTTGAGCTGGTCTCATAGCGAGGATTTGGGCATATGTGTTCAGGCTAATTGGCTTGACAGCTAATTAGAGCTCATGAGCCCGCAGAACAAAATAAACATGACATCTATGCTCTGCCTTTGATAACTCCAGCATTTCTCTCATTTTGGTTAAGCCTATTCATGTCACATAGACTGAAATACCTAGTTGATCTTGTGACCCATATGACCGCCCCGAGCACATGGTAGTGCTTCTCTTAATGCCAGGAAGCATATGACTTACACAACTTAAGTCATTGCAGTGTTAACGTGGGTCATCCCAATGGGAGATCACCCATTTATTCAGAACTGTGGTTGAAGGATCAAACTAAAATAATTATGAAGTGGAAGGAGACATAAAGAAGAATTGTCTGCAGAGAAACAGTTATGGTGAAGTTTTGAAGAGGACGCAATAAGTATTGAAAAGGAAATAGCTGCTAGAAGTGATGAGTGAAATTATGATATTTTAATTCATATGACAATGAAAACATAAATCGCTGATTCATGTGTTGTGGAAAGAATAACCTTAATAGAACTGAGCTGATTCTGATTCTGCTGTACATTATGAAAGGAACTTCCAAGTTTTACTCTATACTACTGGAAGATAACCATTGTCTTCACTGTTATTGGAAAGTAAAATTACCAGAATTAAAAAAATTATATATATACGGACAGTTTATATATACATATATATATACTGTCCATCAAATTACTCATAATGGAGCTACACTTTTCTAGGTTTAAACAGGATGCCTGAAAATGAAAAGGCTGACCTGAATTCTTCACATCCTGTTTTCATGCCAAAACATGGAAGATGCACTGCAGTACTACAGTACATATTTGTTAGGTGAAATTGGGTTGCGGAATGTTTTTGGGCAAAGGTGCCAGTCTTTTCTTTCTGTGGCTGATCTCCAGACTACATTTGGACAGAATTACACCAGCATTGCAGTTGTACATAGGTCATTTGTTCTGTTTCTGGTTTCCACTTTGCCTTACAGAAAGGCTTTGGACATGTAACCTGATCTCTCTGGCTGAGGTTTTGGTCTGTGCAATGAGTATGGTTATTCTTCCTTATTGAATTAATTATTTAGAAGGCTAGATGAAGCAAAACTACCTTTTCAGGTGTACATTTTATGGCTAATAGCGAGAATGCCAGCATATCAGGGTCATTGTAAACTCATCATTAGTATATAAATGATTACAAACACTGCAGACCAAATTAGAGCTCATACTTTAACTGTTTATGAAAGATTCAGATACCACAATGACAAGAATCACAGAAAATATTACAGTTACAAACATATAAGACTTTTCCTTACTTCATCAGGTCCCTCAAGCATTATTTTTAAAGTATCCACACCTTGTGAGAAGAAAAGGAGCTGCAGAACAGAGGTTTTTGGGTGGATGGTAGTTACAAAGCATTACAGTACTCAGTTCAGTGAAACTGATCCCAATTGGGACATCTGAGTCCCATAATAATACAAACAGATAACACATCTAGATATACTTATCTATTTAAGTATGCTTAATGCATCTTTCCAGTCCAGATTCTAGGAAGAAATCCTCACATATGTCCTTTTGTATCAGGGTTGTATACATAGGCCATAAAAGAAGCATTAAATGAATTTTTATGTAAAAAAAACCCCAAAACACAAGAACAAAAACCACACACAAAACTTCTTCTTTTAAAGGCAATTACTACAATTAAGTATGAAATAGCACCTTTCATGCCAGCAATTCACACCGCATGAGTTCGCTTGGCCAGAAGATTGCAGTTAAAACCATAGCCAGAAGAATGCAATGTTCAGTCTGGAAAGATTTCAGCTATGTATTGATAGGATAGAGTTGCTAAAGTGAATAGGAGATTTTGAGAAGGGCAAAGGAAGAGAGAAACAGGTGTTATTTTCTTGGGCAATTGTTCTATTCACAAAAACAGGGGTAAGAATCCTTTGCAAGAACCCTACAGATGAAGGATGGGTTAATCTTGATCCAAAAAGCATTTTAAGTCCTGTGTAGGGGTAAAACTGCCCCAGCTTTCTGTGAATTAGTAGCCAGGGCTTCCCATGAGCCCAGTTCCTTCTACCACTGTAAGAAACAGGGTAGGTGATAGTCAAAAGTAATTTCTTCCATACTGCATGGCTCTTCTTCTTGGGGTTATTCAACAAGACTTATAGTTCACACTACTGTCATATTATAACAAAGCCTGTTTGCCCCATATCCATTAATAAAGGATTGCATTGTTTCTGATGACATACCAGCTTTGACGCATTCAACCAGTGCCTAAGTAAATGAATGATGTTTACTGTGTCCTGTTTTCATGTATTGCGATATATTACTGATTTTTAACCTCCTAAACCAAAACTACAATATGTCCTTGGATTAGATATGTAAAGAATGAGCAGGCCTGAAATTAAATAAGTTTTTTCCTAGTGAACATCCCTACCTGAAAGTAGTAGATGCGTATTTCAGTATTTTATATGGAATGCTTAAATTACATTAGCTTTTAGATTACTTTTCACAGTCTGTATGATTTCCCCTGTGTAATTTCACTCCATGGAAAATAGCAAACTGCTTATGATATGGACTCTTTTGAGCCTTTTATTAAGCTGCTTTGTCTCCAGCTGTGGGGGGAAAAAATATGATTCATATTGTATGTACAGGAAAATTCCTACTAAATACTACTACTGCTATTATCACCATCATTAATAATAATAATAATAATAATATTGTCCTTCAATGATTCTGCAGTGCTCAATTCATAGGCAAAAAGGACAAAACTTCATGCCAGAGACATTAAAGGAACTAATCTCTATGCCTACCTCATTAGGAGGAATTGCTCAAGAACATGTTGTCTTTCTATACAGATTGCCCCTGTAAGGCTGCCAATGTCAGCAAGACCTTGGGTGCATCTGTCATGCTTGTGACTGTAGACTTGATACATTTTCTTGTGTATATTTGCTCATAAGTCCAAAAAAACCCTGATTTCTTTTTTTTTTCCTGTGAGTTTTCTCCCTTTACTTCTTGCCTCATGTGAAAACAAGCAACTGGAATCAGATGGCAAAGTCTCTTTTATTCTTCCTACAGAAACTTTTTCTGATAATTGAGTTAATATCAAAAGTCAATTTTATTTTTTTTTTCTAAGACTTTAGGTCTTGCATGTACTGGAAAAGTCAATGAATAAATTCCTTTAAATATATTCACTAAGCAAAATAAGGATTTTGAAAGTGTAAAAACAATAATTGTGCAGAATTTCAGAAGCTGTTATTTTATTATCTCAGTATACAAATGTCTTTCAGATACTTTTCTAGAAATGCTTCTTCAGGACAAGAGTGACTGTGGTACTGGTGGTTGCTTGAATTGAATTATTCCGTAGTTCATAAGTTAGTCAGTGACAGTTTTCTTCTCACTGCTGCTCTGAGTATCACTGCAGCAGGCTTAAATGCTCAATTTTGTGCAAGAGTGATTCCCTATTAAGAGTGTTGACTCTGCCCAACAGATCTTGTGATCCTTCCTTTAATGGCTGCCGTTGTCTTTTGACACCTTGTATTTGTTTTTAATCTGCTTAATGTATGTCTTATCCTGCAATGTTCCCAAAGCTAATAGTTTGTGAGACATCTTATTGTAGTAGGGCTACATGACTTGCATAAATCTACTAAAATGTTAGTCTATTGCGTATTGCCTTCAAAATCTAATAAGCATTCAACTTTGTTTCTCAACCAGGTCGCAGACCTTTGTGATGTCATTCTGATTTTATTATGAAACACTGATGTAAAGCAGTGATAACTAAAGGTAGCTAAACTGAGTTTCAAAACTAGATCTAAGAATCAAAGGCAAATCAAAGCAGACTGACTCAAAGTCATGCAGAAAATTAATGTGATGACAGCCATGTGAATGCCACTACAGGACCGCAGCCTATCCTGCTGCCTTTGTGTTCACATTTGTTCTGATCACATGCCAGAAAAGGATAGGGCATTGACACTGTTTAATTGTTTAATTGTCAGTGTTCACAGAGGTACCTGGAGTTTGCACAAAAGTATTTCTGCAGTCAAAACATGGAAGTTGAAATTATGACCCCTGAGTCCAATGTCTTTGTTAGAGCTCTAGAAGTAATAGTTCAAAATGGAACTCATTTCTTCCACAGAGGAGGGAACAAACCAAAGTATGCATTACCTGCAAAGCTTGCATTGTAAAACGTGTGAAAAGGAGAATAGACTAGTTGACCTTAACAGGAAGGTATTTTCCCTTCTAGCTTTTGGATTTGATGAGGAAATTATTTATAATCTTTCCTAGCCATCCTATTTTTCAAATAGACATGTTACTGCAGGAAAGAACCAGAGATTCTCTTCTAAAATAGAGAAGATGGGAGCTTTGTGACCAATAATATCCAGCAAGTGATGCCTGGAATATTAAGTCCTAGTTTTCCAAAAGGTAATGGAAGAAAGCATATTGATAAATGAAAGGAACTGCCATGCCTTTCTTACAAATGTAAATTCTTCCAAAGAGGGTATTTCAAATGTAAGTCCTCAGGATAGCAGGCACATGTGTATTTTAGAATCACAGAATATTCTGAGTTGGAAGGGACCCACAAGGATCATCAAGTCCAGCTCTGAAGTGAATGGCCCATATGAGGATGAAACCCACAATCTTGGTGTAATTAGCATCACGCTCTAACCAACCGAGCTAAGCCTGGCCACGGTGGGTATGACTTCTGAATCTGTCAGTCAGAAGACTTGCAGCCATCCTAGTTCACAGCCTCAGAGTGCTGCCAGCGAGGAGTCCTGATAGGCTGAACCTTGTAGGTTTCACAGAGCCAGTTCTGCTACAGAATGTTGTTGTTCACGGTGACATCAGCAAAGGCAGAGAGGAAACGTACCGTAATTTTGAATTTAAGTCTCCTGACTTTTCTGTCATCAAACAAGTCTTTTGAGGATAAATAATAGCCATCATATGTCTTTTTACTACAAAAGGGAAATTGATGTAATTCACATCAGACAGCGATACTGTGCTTTGCTGTGTAATGGGAAAGTGATGTTGGATTTGACATTTCATGAATGCAGTCTACGTTTATCTGATGGTTAACCAAACTGAATACCTCTACTGGCACTATCTTTCTGGACAGTGATACTATTTGCTTTGAGATTGAAAGCAAGAGCATTCCAGCTGTGCCTTTTTTGTTTGTTTGTTTTTTTAACACCAATCTCTAAACTAATGTGATCTAGAGGTGGGAAAAAGAAATTGGCATGATATTAAGGAGGATTCTTATCATTAAGAACTGTTAGCTAGTGCAATTGATTTAGTTCTGCCCTGTTACAAGATAGGTTTTTAGAAAACTCCTGTCAGTCAGATGTATTCAAGGTCAAGTCAATTTGTTTTAATGCATGTGGAGGAGGGAACAAACTAGTGTCCCTTGTGGGAAGGAATGAGCTATCTGAAAAAAGTGATATAATTAATTTCCAAATCCCCCTACAAGACTAAACTGTTATACACCTGCAGAATTTTGTGCACCTCTCAGACTTTTCACTCTTCTTTCCTTTTATCGCCCTCACTCCATCTGTTCGTATAGCACCTGTATTTCTATGCCTCACTGACCCTCCATCTGCTTCCATAACTTGTATCTTTTTCCTCTACTTATGGCCCTTAAAATTTATAATAGGAGTAGGGAGACATTAGGAAAGAGTACCTCAACATGTTCATCTGACAAAGTCCTTACACTAATGCTTTCAGTTCCTGCCTGCTGCAGGAACTCAAGCCTGTTCCTGCTACTCCAGGGCAGCTATTTCTAATAGCCCACCATCTGGTTCCTATAAGCAGTTAAATCTTATTTCACCCAGCTGTTGCTGCTGATGCAATTTGTACCTCTGTCCATGTACATTCTTCATTAGAGAGTACAATCCAGCAGCAGGATCGCTGTAGACCACTGTGACCTGGTTTCTTGCTGCCAGGGACTGACTGTCTTAGCTCATGCTATACTGACAAAGTAGATTTCACTCTCAGCTGGATGTTACTAGCCTGGAGAAAAAAAGTATTTCTCTTTCAATGTTGATATTGGCCAGTTGTTAAGTTTATTCTCGCCCCTCACTTCTCTTTCATAACCCACAAATTAAAAAAATAATTAAAAAGCTGTGTGAAATATAATGCCAGAAATTGATCCTGTAGTATATTAAAAGTGCAACAAATTAAGTGAAGATATAATTGCATTCATGTCTTTCATTAAAAAACTCATAAAATATACACACATAGGCATATTACTCTAAGTGCCAATAAAGTAACCCACAGTCATGTTCTGCGTTACAATACTCCAGGAGAAAAGACAGGCTGCATAAATGGACAGTTTCAAGGCCTTGAGAGCCTCAGAACTCCAACTATATTTTCACATAGGTGGTCTTAAATAAAGTCACAGCAATAGTTAATTATAGGGTGGCACTGTAAGTATGCTGGCCAGATGAAAGGTAGCTTGTGTTCCTATATCACGTATGATCTGGTATGAGTGTTTGGTTACAGCTGCTCTTGTGCCACTGCTGGGAAAATTGAGGATTTGGCAGTTTTTAAAAGAATGATCCAGGACTTGTGCAAACCAGCAGAGATGAAGATCCATTGCTGTAAGGGTGAAACTGTGTTAGATCACAAAGCGGCTGTTTTCCAAACTAAAAGTCATAGCCATTTTCTCATTGTACCCTCTGTCAATCAACTGATTATCAAAATGGAAAATCTTTAAGAGTTATTATTCCAAAGGTCTGAGCCTCTCTGCCATTTTTAGTTTATCATAATGCAATTCAATCTGTCAGTGAATGTCACTTTGCTCATGTACACTTTGCTTGTAATGCTTTCTGTGTAACAAAATATAGTCACTCCCACTATTTCTTAATCTTCTGCTGGTGTTCAGGCCATGTTAAGAAGGTGACCTAGTATCATTCTCTCAGGCATTCAGTTAATCTTGTGCAAAAGAACTTTAAATAAGTAGCTGCTCTAGTCTGTTTTATTGAAGACCTGCAGCTTTGTACAAATACAAATCCCCATGTTAGATATCTAAGACATAAACTGGAAAAGATATGTGTATATATATATTATTAATAAGTCATACTTTGAGCTTATACAGCGCCTTTCACCTAACACTCTAAAAGTGCCATAGAAACATTAACCCCCACAATACCTTTTGAACAGAAGTAAACGTGAAACCCATAAAGTACAAGTTACTTCCCAAGGTCACAGAGCAAAGGCTGCACATGCATCTTGGCTTAGGGATTCTGATCTAATAACTGAGCTACAATCCCAGACTCTTAGAAAACAAGAAAAAAATTGCATAGTCATTTTCAGTGGTCTGGTAGGACTGGCTGGAAATGAGTTGTAGTTCGGAAGACTGTAAAATAACCTCACTCAGGTGTTTAAGTTTAAAACTCACTTTAATTTTATATGGAATTATAACAGGAATGAAATGAGATTGAACTCAAATGAATAATGAGCTCTAAATTGAGAAATGGTGTGATAATGCTTTCCATGGTTCAATTAGTCAGCCATCTGTAGTACTTTCTACTAATAGTTACATTGCCTGGTTTAGAAGAGATTTAAACGCCTCTGTCTAGTTTTCAAGAACACGTACGCATTATACAAGAGATATTAGGCATCGTGGGGAAAATATAACAGGAAATGTGTGTGCATTGACCCATATCCAATAGATCTCAGTTTAATATGAAGCCAGTTTGAATATTCAAATCATTAACTGGAAAAAAATAAATCCGAATATAAATGAAATTGCACCATGCATTTCTTCTGTTACCAGCTACTTGAAAATCTTCTCAGATTTGAATACCTTTTTGCCTTCGCTGGCCATTTCCACTGTGGAGCCCCTGTCTGGATGTTGTCTGGCGTGTTCCTTCTCAGCAGGGCTAAGGCTAGGACTGTCTTCTCTCACATTGTAGAAGCATCAAAAAGCACTGATTCCTAAACATACACCTTTATCCTTAGTGTGGGATGTTTTATCCTCCCTATCTTGAGTTCATAAGGATCTTATCCTTCATCTAGGAAAGTTTAACAAGCTACAAAACTGGGATATTTTTATTATTATTAGACTGGGATAATAAGGAAAGCTGTTTCTGTAGTACAAAAGTATTGGTCTAAGGTGAGAATCAGGTAACACAGGAGTTTTGAAGAAGCTGGAGCAAGCTGAAGAGGATAAAGCAGATCTATTCTGCGTCCAAAGGAAAAATAGCTCTGCTGGAAACCTGATATTAATCCAGAGAAGACTGGAGAGATGACACTCCATATTTAAAAATGACTAATACTGAATTTATTAGTCTCAAAGGTAGAAATTCTTTTGCAAACAGGAAGGTAAAACACTAAAATGGTCAGCAGTATGTTTTGGTTGGTGTTATAAAGCAGTTACTGTGTATCCAGGAGAAAAGGCAGTGGAAACCCTCTTTTTTTAAAGAAGAAAAGTTAACATAATCTAGGTTCTGTCTTTATTGATAGTGATAAAACTTGGTAAATCTATTACTTTGTGATTCTTGCAATGCACACAGAAGTGTGTTGCATTGACACATCAATTGGGATTTAAATACATCCTAATTTGTTGCCAGTGCCTGTCACTGAAAGGGCACTAACCTCATGCACAACGAACAAAGTGTATTGCCTAAATAGTCTATTAAAATAGTATTTATTTTTATAAATGGTAACCTGCCCTTGACAAACTTTCATTGTCTTATTGCTCTGTTGCAGTTAGTTAATAATTTACTCATGATTACTTGTCTCTAAATAGTTGAATCTTTCCGCAAACAAAAGAGAAAATGTTTTATGAACTCTTTTTATATAAGAAGGGTGGGTTTTCTTCTAGGAAAACGATTTAGTAGTGAGCTGGTTTTGTCTATAGGAGTGAGTGTAAGTACCCCTGAAATTCTAATTTAATTTTTCTTATTTTAACATAGACTGAATACTGTACTGCTAGAGCTTCTCCAGGACTACACTAAGACCACTGAAGTACTGATTATTTTATGTTATAGAATCTTAATATGGCTATAGGTTTCTCTAGCACTTAAAATGATAGATGATGTCTTTTTAATTCTGGGTAATAAACACATTACATGGCTTTGTATTTCAGCAGTCTTGATCCTAAAAGACATAGAATGACTGTAGAGCTTCATCTCTTCACAGATCTTAAAAAGTTCTAGGTTACCCATTTCTTGATTCAAAAAGAAAATACTTGAAATATGGTGTTCTGGAAATTCAGAGGAAAAAAAAGTCTTGATAACAAGCTTAGTAAAGTTGATAATACTAAGTAATACTTTATAATACACATTTACCACTAGGCATAATTTATGAAAAATAGATCAAGTACCATAAACTATGTAAACATTAAAAATATTTTAACCATTGAAGTTGTCAACAGACTGTATATATCAGTTTCTCACATACTGAGGGTAGGTGAGCAATAATGTATTATCACATGTATAGCAGTGAAATTCCTTTTAATAGAGGAGACACTGGGAAAACCTGTTGTGTGAGATAAACTAATAAAATATACAAGAGTTTATTGCAGAGACTTTGAATAGGACTTGATTGAAATGGTGAATAGGTGGAAGCTTTGTGATTAATATGTCTCACATTTAAATACAATTTAGTATTCCATTGTCTAAACCTGCATGTTAACAATTAAAAATTATCTGCAGAATATCCACATGTTAACATTTATGAAAATAAATGTTTTATTATTTATTAAAGATATTGGTCCACTGATTACAAATTAACCTGTGTCTAAATGTTATTAGATATGTACATGTAAATTATTATTAGATATCCACATGTATCCTTCACTGATGCAGCTGCAGGCTTATATTCAAAGGCAAAACTGCACCCACTGCAGAAGACAGAAACAATCCATGCTTTTTCCCAAATATCTTAGTTCTGACCAGAGGCTGAATTACAATTAGCTCATGAGAGGGAGCAGAAGTTAACATCTGCCTGCAGATCAGATTAAATGAAAGCCAAGAATATGCATAGATGCAGGATATGAGACTATTCAGTTAATAAAGCTTCATTCTAGCATTATTATATTGCCCAAAGGCTGCAGCTGAAGGTCAAGCTGGACTTCCATTTTGCCCATTTGGCATTAGGTATCCCAAAATTCCATCGAATTTAGGACAGGAAAAAAAATTATATGTGCTGTTGGAAAATACTTCCTTCTTAAGGCAGCCTTCATTTTGGCCTTGAATTCAATTATTTTGATTTCAGCCTGAGAATATTTTTTTATAGCCTGCTGCAGGCTTGGTACCACAGATGAGACTGCTGCATTAGCAGAGCTTCGACATTTGACACTTATCTGTGACCACTGCTATATATTTGATCCTTAGCAGCACCATTGACTTGTGAGAGGACATATTTGGATCTATCGGTGAGAAAACAGAAGATTATGTGTTTAGAATACTATTTCAAATTGTCATCTTATATCAGGAATACAAAAAATAAAGTCAGTCACTGATCCTTCAAAAATCGTGACTAATTTGCATATTATTTTTTCATTATTTTGTTAATTGAAGAACACATAATTCCAAATTAAAAGGAAATACTAAACTGTATTAATTCTGGAATTAAAGGTCACCTTTATAATGCACACTAGCAAATACACCCAGTAAGAAGTAAGTGCTGGTGAAGTCAGCAAGCAATTAAGGACGTGACTCCTACACAACCTCTTCAGCTTACTAGTCACTTAATCATACAAGGTGTCGAGCCTTGTCACCCTGGACCTAAACCACATGCTTAATTTGAAACATGTGACTTGGTTACAGGATTCTGTGAGATTACTTGTGCATAACATTAGACACCTGTTTAAATGCTTTGATGGATCAAAGCAGGAATGCTCAGCATTTTGCAGGATTGTGTGTTAACTGGGTTTTATCTCATCCTGCTATTGGAAAAACACTTTGGTGGATATGTGCTTACATAGTGGGAAGAGAAAGAGCATCTTCTGATTATGTTGAGATTCAGCTTTTCAAACCTTACTATATGGGCTGATGTTCGATAAAGAAAGATTTATTTTGTTCTAATTTATTTTCAGTTGCAAATTTCCAATTCTCAGCTGTTCAGCTCCAGACAAGCGTGAGAGACAAGAAAGCAAAGCAAGTCATTGCAAATACTGCTCTTCCTGAATTACGTTGACGCTATTGTCAAAAATAAGCACAAAGTTCCTAAATGTGAATATATCCTGGGGAGAGCAAAGTGTAAGTGTCATAATGAGCTGCAAAAACATGGAGTGGCTGCTTGTAAACATATGGTCTCCCATTTATGGTTTTAGTATTCCTGAAGTCTGATTTTTCAGTATTAAGCAGATTTACGCCTCGTAGACATCACGTTAGCTAGTGCTCGGAGTTGTTCTCAGTGGCTGGTTTCAGTACACATACATTTTCATGTTTAGCTGACTTCTATGAAAGTTTCCATTGGCCTAACAGGAACAGAGCAGCAGTACTGTTCTGCTATTACTTTTCTCCCCAAGTAACTTAAACTGGATACCACAGATGTTGGAACCCTACAGAATGTTAAGGCTGGCAGCTGGTTTCAGCAATGACTGGCAGAGCTACCACTGTAGGGGCTCTGATTCTGACTGAAATGCCTCTCTGCAAGTGCCATGTGGCAAAGTTGGCTACTGGACTTAAACGAGAATTGCCCGATGCAAACAGGCGTATTTGGATTTATATTTTACAGTGAAACTTTTTTCCCTCCATTCCCTTTCAGTCATTCCTTAGAAGGGTCTAGAGTGAAAGCCAAACTGTTCCTAGAAACAAGCAAATAATGCTACCTAGTCTACACAATTCCAGTATGTAAGATATCAAGTAAAATTAATGGGAAAATCCTAAAAGTTAAGGCAATAAACATTTAGTTCTCCAAGTTAAATCCATTACAAAAAATTAGTATTGATCTTTGCAATCATTTTGGCAATACCTGAGAAGTCCTGGAATTCTTGGTTTCTAGCTAGTAGTCATAGTCACAGCATGTGTTGGAAACCGCACAAAGGTATGTGGGACACTCATACTGCTTTGTGTTTTCATAATTAAGGCACATAGAGGACTTATATCTTTCCTGTACTACTATAAGTAACAGTTTCTATGCTGCTCCATTAGAAGTTTCTGGGCCTATCTGGAAAGACCAATGAGTGCCAATATTTATACGAAGAACTGGAGAGCTTCCACAAAACAAAAACTGCGCAGAAAGAGGTCATGGCATTTCCCTGATATGTTTGCAGGGTGATATTGAAGTTGCGATTTGATACAACACAACAAAACCAACAAAAAGCAGAGTCAGAGGTGTTTACCCTGCTTTTTACTGCTGCTCTGCAGTGGTTCTTTGCACACCACTGCACAAAGCTTATTTCTCTGCTGTTCTCTCATCGTCATTCAGTACAGGGCAAGGGGTTTGTTGCTTCTCTGTATGGTTTGTTCACCAGGGCCCACTCAAAAAAAAGGAGAACTAATGGTTTAAGAGAGATATTGTAAAGGTTTTTTCTTCATGTGTTTTGTTTTAGATATTGTTGATGCATTACTTAACTGCTGTTTCTGTATCTCTCTTTGTTAGTCTACCTGTGCTTAATAGTGGTTGCTACTATTCTGTCTTCAGAATATCCTGATATCTTTCTACTTTCTTCTCTCCTGTGGCAAAATCCTTGACTGAAAGGGAAAATCATTAGTACAAACAGTAATAAACAGGCTCTGATTCGCAGGAGTTAAGAGTAATTTCAGATGTGTGGATTGATATTTATTAAATGCATTTACAGACCTCAGAGACAAAATATGGCCTAATTAATATCACTCCTGAGGTCATAATTTCTGTTGTCACATATTTTCAGATGCTATCCATTTTTTACCATTCCATTAATGCATAAACCATACTCATTTTCCAATAATAAGTGGTTGTACGTGTAAGAAATACCACATCTAATCAAATAGCATGTGATTTGGTAAACTTGGTACGAAGAAAATGAGGATAAGGAAGTACACTTAGGTCTACCTCTTAAATAAAATACAGGAATATCCAAGAACTGGTTTATTTAAAAAAAAAAAAAGTCCAAAGAAAATACTCTAAGTTTGCAATATTCATTTGTATTAAATTCCTATTCATACCATATGGATTAGTGTGAACAAGGGATTTGCTTTGATATTTTATTTGGCTGGATTGAATGCAAGGGTTCCAGTACTCTGAAGATGATCACTCTGAATGACTGGGTGACCCATTAAAGCATTCTGCTGAGGTATGTCTTTGTCCTGCCAGCTGGAGGATTTTGCCAGGGTTAAGTGCCAAAATAGATCTCAATACGAAAGTTTTAACTAATTCAAGGAAATTGTTATGTAACCTCACTGCCAAGAATAGTGTTCACGTATACAGTTACAGAGAGATGTGATGAGGTTGAATATATTCGTATTTGCAAAGTACTTTGATAAGAAGGTGTTACAGTGTGCAATATATTATCATGCTAAATATGTACTTCAGTCTTGGAACAGGGATTGGGCAGATGCAAAGTAAGCTAAACAGAATTTTCAATTAATATGCACTGAAATAGGCTGTCTAAATTCTATGAAAAGAACAATCACTAAAGATAATAATTTGTCATAGGCAAATATATATTTATATGCCTATTAGCATCATCTCCTGCTAATATTTCCTCTTCCCTGTGTTTAAGACAAGGACACCAGATCCAACCTTATGTGTGTTTTACATCAGCAGGGGCTCTTCCTCAGTGTCTCAGAGAGCAAACATTCTGCATTAGAACAAAAATCTCTCAGAATTATTTCATTGTACGATTTTGTTTCCAGTATCCATCTAATCACTATAGATTTATTATTTTTTACTCTGCTCCCAGGACAAAGTAGGAATAGTAAGGAATAGTATTGGAGTGAGGCTCGGAATTAATTATGCAAGACATGTGTGCTTATATGTAAAGCCTGTTTGATCTTGTATTTATATATTGATGTAGTGTTTGAAGTCAAGACCAAGTGCCCCACTGACCTCAGGAACACAGATCTAGCCTCTCGACTAGTAAAATCTTTTTACAAGTAATTCTATGGTATTTCTGTGTGTAAGCACTTGCCCTGCCACAGCTACTAATGTTACATAAAAGCCAACGGCGTATTCTACAAGGATGTTGCAGAGAATAAATTCATATCTAATTGTTGGAACTTTGGGGTTTTATACTTTGGAAAGTATTTACCTTTAGAGAACCTTAAGCTGCTTTTTAACATTTACTCTGTACCTTTAATCAAATGGGAAGGTTTTGTATAATCATTAAACAAAAACGTTGTGGTAAACAAGTTTATGGTATATTGGTACATAAAGGCATTTAGCCTTTTGTAATATAATTTCCCTCTAGATAATAACATGCAATTGTTTTCTATCATTTCCCCAGACTCAGACCAAATGCCTTTAGGTAAAACTGGGGAGTAAAAATTTATTCTCTAACATTTCACTTCTTAAGAAAAAAAATTATTCTTTGTATAATGTACAAATATACATTTGTACATTATACAAATACATTTTTATACATTCGTATATTATACTCTGTATAATGTACATTTAGAGAACACGTAAATCTTATGCTGTTAGTCCATTCATTGTTGTTTTTCCCCAAACTGCCACGCCAAATTAATCCCTGGTGCAATATTGTGTCACCAGTGAAGCTGTGCCACTTACTTGCTTGAACTCCTTAGTTTTAATGGAGAGATTTATCATTCCGGGGTTTCTTTGTCTTCAGTACTTAGCACATGGATCGTTGGAAACCCTGACTGTTCTGCCATTACTGTTGTTTTCCTTTATATAGTGTATGTTTTCCTTCTTTTTTAATCATGGTTTCCTCTAATGAAACATGAGGAAAGTTTTCTCATATAAGCAAAATAAAAAATCCACTGTGAATTATACTTGACTCATATAGGTACAGTTATGCAACTTTATTTAGCTTTGTTGTGTTCATTGCACTTAATTAATTCGTTATTGATAATGAGCAATTTTGCAAGTTGTATTACCATAAAATGCAGTAACTTGTTCTGCCTCATATATTTAATTACTAAACCCAAGAATGTCCCAGGTGTTGGGATCATGGATGAACGGGGATGGGAGTTTTAATTGCAAAAATCCAGGTTCAATGGATATTTTAAATACTTTGCCTGTGATACTGTACACAGAATATCCACAAGAGGGAACTGTTTTACATAAAGAGGATAATTTCCTTGCTGCAAAAACACTGCTTTCTGGAAACAAACCCTCCAGAATTATGTTGAGTTGGTATGATTGTGTCCCTGACTATGCTTTATGGTAGCAACAGGAAAAATACAGGTAAGCACAGTGTTTGTTATGTTCTGTAAATAGTATTGTTAAATAAATTTTGAGCTCTTGTGTTGAAATATTAAATAGACAACTCATCTGAAAACGAATACCTGAAAGTTTTCTGTTTGCTCATAATAGATCTCTCCAGGAAACAGAGCTGGAAAACCTTCTTTAGTCAGAAGGCAACATGAAATGCAGTTGTTGTCTCAATAAATGAAGCATGTGGCCCTAGTGGGCTTTCTCAAACTTTGCTTTATAAAACCTGCACTAGAAAGCAGGCTTTTCCTGATTCATGGAGGAGTAAGCTCAAATGGGACTTAATGTGAGGGACACTCATTCAAGGATCATTTGTATCTCTGTCTATGAATAGGTGAACAAAACAGAGTTACCTATTTTGCTTTGTCTTTTGCAGGTAATTCCTATTAAGCAAACTTTTCACTGCTAAGGTAAATCTCACTAGTTGATATCAATATTTACTTTTTAGTGTGAGTTTCATTACAAATATTAGGACAACTGAGCCATATTTATGTAAATAAAAGTTTTGTTTATACAGATAACAGAAGAGGTTTTCCCCTGGACATACAGTGTGAAATTCACAAACTAGGACTCCTAATGTATGTGTTTGTTCATTTATGAATAGTTTTTGAGCATCAGAACTTAAAATCACCTTTTTACAAGTGATCACAATAAATCTTCTACCCCTTTCCAAGTCTGTGTGTAAACTTCGTGTGAACATGTTCATGTCAAATTACTTTAAGATACAGGCTATATTCTGTGGTGTATTTGCTTTTCTTTAGGACTGTCCTTTGTGGGTACAGTATTATGGGGATGGTATTTTAGAAGTGCCTAATGATCCTGTTCGCATCTGGAGTCCTCTTGAAACCAGTGTCTGCAGCACTCAGCTGCAGCAGTGCACAGAGTCAAATAAATACCTCTTAACTCATACTTTCTGAATGCATAAAGCAAGAAAACATATTTTCAGACTGCAGCACCTCTGTCAGGTCTTCTGGGCCCTCCTAAACAACAGCAAGAGAAGAAGTATGTCATATACATGGTTTCAGAGACTCATCCCTTGTTATCTGCCAGATCAGAATAAAGAAGAAATTCCATCATGCAAAACCTTTCCCCGGGATATGCTGTGCAGCTGCTCTTCATTGTCCCAGTCTTTCAAGGTGCACAGTGGTTTCTATTAGCTGTAAGAGTGCCTGTAAGTACCCGGCACTTCTGAAGATCAGACATCAAGTGGCTGTGTTACGATGCTCCTGCCCTCGTTCCACTCCCGGTGTTTGCTGGTGGATAAAAGGATTCGTAAGTATGTGTGCAGCTGTGAAAAGGCTGCTGCTTGAACACCAAACCAGGAATGCAGAGCAAATGACCATCAGGACCAGGTTCTGAGCACATGACCCAAGGTGTGTGATCCTGTCAGAATAACACTTTGTGGCCTGGGTGGCTTTCTAGCTGTGGAAAGGGTTGGTAAGGAAAAGACGTGGGAAGGGGTAGCAGCTGTGGCAATGCAGTCTGGAGTTGCATATGGCAGCTGTGACACGCAGGTTTTTTTTCAATCTGACTAGTTTTCTGCATCTAGAAATCCTCAATAGCTTCTTACAACACTCTCCTGGGAATGGGCTGCATCAGGTGTGCTACATAACTGACTATCTGTTTTCCTCCAGGATAGAGTAATGTAGTATTTTTCTCACTTGTATACACCTTCATATTATTATCTAATGCTTTCTCTATTCAGAGGCCTCTATTAAACCCTTATTGGAAAAAAGCGCCTTCTCTTGAAGGAACAGACTGGAGGAATAGACTAGAGTGAGACATCATGATAAACTCACAGTTATTGCACGAAAAAAGGGGTGAGAGGGTTAGAAAGCCCTGTAAAAAGCTTTGAGAACTCATAAAAACTCATTACCATCACTTAAGTAGAAAACAAGAACAAACCCCGGGCAGGTGCAGAAACTACTACTAGTAAAGGTTAAGAGATTACTATTTCATAATGGTGGCTCTCTGCTGGTGTAGCAACTAGATAAGATGGGGGAATGTCACACACACAAAGGCTGCTGTATTTTACCCTTGGAAAGATGTCAAGAGGATCTGTATAATACTTTGTACAGACAACTCAGTGCGCAGACCACGTGCCAAACAGAGATTTTGATTTATATATAAATACATACATAGATGTATAAATTCGTCTGCTTTTCAACGTGAATCCGACAAAAGGCAGGAGACGACTACCCGAATTTTCTTGCTGGCTTCTCCTTTCCCCTCCCACCTTCCCCGGCCGTCTAATTTTAAATTGCTACTTATATTTCTAAGGGTTAATTTCAGGAATGTTCTTGGGATGTGCGGCAATTTACGGTGCGTTTGCGGAGCGTTCGCAGTACTTCCCCCGTGTCAATTAAAGACAAACCACGGATGCCTACAGCGGAAAAGCCCACGCCACGGTTCCCCGATGTTTATTTCACGCTCCCTTGCTGCGTTTCCATGCCAGCCCCCCCCC
>VWZF01004994.1:182537-262644 GCA_013396755.1 Sclerurus mexicanus
GGGGCTGTGTATGCGGGAGAAGGAAGGGGTGGGAATCTGAGGAGGAGACTATATTTTTATTGTTATTTTTAATTTTTAAAAATATTATTTTCGCCGTACAACGAGGACGCTCGGAATTCACCGGCCTGACCGCTCCCGAGAGGGACCCGGGAATTGTGCGGTCGCTTTTCTTCACCTGCTTTTTTGTTTGTTTGGTTGGTTTGTTTGTTTGTTTTGATTGGGGGCTTTTTATTTTTTATTACTCTCCTTATCCCTTCCCCGCTGAGCGGCGGCGGCGGCGGCAGCAATATGGCTGGTGATGGGTTTTTTGGGGGGCGCTGGCGGCGGGAGGAGCTCTCGGAAGCCCCTGCGCGCCCGGCTCGCTGTTAGCTATGGCAAATGGCAGCGGCGGCGGCTCCTACCCGGGCGGCAGCGGCGGCGGCGGCATTAGAATGAGTAACAATATCAACGCCAACAATCTCAACACAGACTCGTCCTCCTCCCCCGTCAATGTGCCCAAGATGGATGCGCTCATCATCCCGGTGACCATGGAGGTGCCCTGCGATAGCCGCGGACAGCGCATGTGGTGGGCTTTCCTCGCCTCATCCATGGTTACTTTCTTTGGGGGACTATTTATCATCCTGCTGTGGAGGACCCTCAAGTACCTGTGGACTGTCTGCTGCCACTGCGGGGTCAAAAACAAGGTAATTGCCTCTCCCCTTCCCCTCCTGCTGCCCGTGATGGTTTGGTGCGGTGCTTGTGGTGCTGGTGGTGAGGAGGAGTAGTAGTAAGACACCAGCCTCGTAGACCAGGATACCAGGGCGAGGTGGCAGTGGAGTAGACGCCGGAGTGCTGTTTTTGGATGGCAGTGTGTTGTCTGCTCTTGTGATAGGGTTGCCACGGGCTGTTGAGAGCCATGGGAAGCATGGCTGGAGGGTTGAGCTGCTGGGTGCAGTCCTGAGGCGTGTCCTCTCTTCCCCCCTCTGTGTTCTGCCCCACACAGGGACTCATTCGTTTTCACCCGGTGCACGAAAGTTACACCTGGTGTCCACTCGCCCTCAGTGAGGCACATGCTGGTGTAGTGGGATGGGGCGAATCAGAAGTTTATATGCACCCCCGGGCTGCATATGATGGCGGGGTGGCAGCTTGCATTTGCTGGTCTAAACTCTCAAGTTCCCGTGTGGAATGAGAAACTTTGGCAAAATTGAAAAGGTAAATTTCTCACTCAAATATTTTTAAAGATTTAGTTCCACTCTCTACGAATCCTTGACACTTCTGTTTGTTAAATTAAATGTAGCTGTCTAGAAGTCTTCACTGAATTCGTAATACGCTAGATCAGTATTCTTTTAAACTAAGTGTGAAGTCTTTGAGGCAACCTCACCATCCCTTCGATTTTGCGTATTACCAGCTGGAAGAAAACAGTATGTGAAGTAAGTTCAGCTCCTGCTTTGAACTGTCTCTTTTCAAACCAAAGCTAAAAACTTGCTCAGGTCTACACTTCAATTTTTGAATAAGATAAATGGGATAGAAAGTGTTAAGACCCTGTATTGTGAAAGTGGATTTTGACAGACCCCAAAATAGACCAGCAGCTGGAGTTTCTCCCCTTCCCTTTTCACATTTTTTGAATTACAAATGGAATAATATCTGCTTCAGTTATTCCTGGCACACAGACACCCACAAAAACACACACACCTTTTAATATATGGTTGCTAGGTTGCTGGCTTGCTTTGACGTACAGTGAGCTGTCTCCCCCTTTCTCCTGTCCCCTCCTCCAAACACGCTTGATACAGCACATAACCCAGCTGTAGGAAGGGTCCAACACTTAAGGGAAACCAGAAACAAAGTTGCAGCGTGAGAAGTTAAGGTACTTGTTTGTTGTGTAGTTTGTATTGCCTAAATGAACCTCAACATTCCAGCTGGAAGTTAAACAATTACAGTGAAACTCGGCCTATCTCTGGAAGGAGCAATTGCTAGAGTTAAGAAATAAAAGCTTTTAAGTCAACCTTAAATATCAGGAATCCTACCAGGCAGTATGACTTCTCTATAGGCAGTTTTTATTTTATTTAAAACCAAACCTGAACTTTCTTAGAGAGTTGTTAGCCAGGTATGATGACACAGCTCTAATGAATTTGTGATAATAAAATACCAGTTCCTACAACAGTAAAAGGGGATTTTCAAGGAAGGGTAAGTAGTTAGGTCTTCCTTTTGGGTTTGTTTGAGTATTCAGCATTTTGTTCTCCATGGAATGAGACAAATCTACACAGGCTATCAGGAATCTTGATGAAAAAGAAAATTCTTCAGGTTATAGCCTCATGCTTCTTTCCTTGAGAGAATGAAAAGTTAGAGACTTATTATATGTGGTATCTTGGTGGATCTTGTTGATCAGATAGTCCATTATTGGGAGACAGTCACTTAAAGCAGGTCAGTCGTTTCTTAACCACTATTGAAAGGCACATCCACATTGTCTGTAAAACCTTTCAGGCTAAATGTGTCACTTCGGTAAGTAACTGGCATCATCGAGGGGTTCCAGCACTTCCAGTCTGAATGCTTTCATACACTTACAGCTGTGTCAGGTTGTAAGGTTTGAGTTTATTTCATCTTTGAGACCTGAAGTAGTTCTGTGAATGTCATTCCCTGGAGCAGGAGGATAAAGGACTCTGCAGGTAGGGGGAGATATATGTCTCTTTTTAGATCCTATTTGTTCCACTTGTAAGGTTTTTCAAGACTCCGGTGAAAAAGAACTTTCAAGGGCTGATCCTGCATTCCTTATGTGATAAAATGGGGAATTGGAGGGAGTTCTGTGTATGCAAGACGTAACTAGTTATTGCAAAACACTTTTCTACTATTTAGGGTATAAAGGGTAACTGAAGTAACAAATGGAAATGTCTTAAACTTTGCTGTTATCAAGCACGTGCCTTGTGCTGCATTGTGACTTGGGAAAGGCTGCCGAGGCTGCCCATGAAAAATGCAAATTACATATGCTATGTCAACTATACTGGACCTGCTAGCAAAAGCAATTTTAGAAGAAGTAGCTCCTCCTACTGCAGGATTGAAGAAGTTTTCTGCATGTTAGGACCTTTCCTTCCCTGTGCTGCCTCTTCTGCTACTCCACAGGTTGCAGTGGGTTTGGGCTATCCAGCATCATCTCACTATCTCCGTAAAGAGCAGTCTCAGTGAGAGAACTAAAAGAAATCTTTCTCATGTCTACTTTCTATGGCTTCTTATTGAATAATTCACATATATATGTGAATAATTCAGAATTACTGTACTAGCACTCTTGTCCATATATGTTATTGCAAGGAACTGCAAAAAGTTTAATTTTTTCTCCTTGCTGTATTACAAGCACAATGTTGTGTTCTATGGATTTGTCAGTGATTATCAACTTGGCTTTAGGATGTAATACTTTTTAATGGCTACACAGAAGTGTTTAGTATGTGGTTTGTTTAGTTGTTTTCCCCTCAACTAATTCAATTTAAGATTGAAATTAAAAAACATTATATAAACAATTTAACACTTTGTGGTATGAAATTTCTTTATGATTTTTTTCCTGGGAGATAAGAAAGTCTAGGTACTGTAAATCAAGAATATAAACACTGCTAACAGAGTGATCAGGATTTCCCCTTAAAATTCCATATCTAATTTATGCAATTGTATATGAATAGAACATTAATCTTAGTCACGTACTAAAAATGATTGCTGAGGTTTTAAGATTTTTGTGCTCCATGCTTGTTTTGTGAGTTGACATTTTAAAAAAATCTGTCAAAAAGAAAATGTAAATCTTGAGCTATGTTGTCAGTGTTTCATGTAATGTGACAGTCATTACAAATGAAGCCCTTGTATTCCTTTATTTAATATGGTATATAATTTTAGGTGCAGTTTTTTAAAGTTAGCTGCAGTCTAATTGCAAAGACTTAACAGAGGCTGGTTTCCTCCTTCATGTTTACATCTGCATTTTCAGTAATGCTTAGATATTGTTAAAGAACTTGTTTTGTCATTGCTTTTTCTTTGTGGCTTGACCAACTCATTTCTGTCTGTATATGAAAAGTAGAGTGTGAGATTGAACTTCACTGAGCTGGTCTCTGACACCATTAGTTGCTCTTGTTTCTGGCAATAGCAGAAAAATAAAGTACATATGCATGCTGATGTACACAGTAGACACAGAGGGTAAATGTGTATTATACCATCTGTAGTTCTTTTGATTATATGGATCTGCCTCTGCATTTTCTATGCTCCTGAAGGGCATTTTCTACTGACATTATATGATACCATATTTTTGCACTGAACCAACTCTAAAACATGAAGAAGGAGCAGCTGAATGAAAGAGCACAAGTTTGGCGCTTCTGGAGCTGACCAGTGCAGAATGAAGTGGAATTTGTACCCTTTTGAAGAACGCGATACCAGATCCTTTATCACTGTTCCTTGGTTTCCCAGTGAGTGGTACCTCTTAGGGACCTTCTGTCATCAAGGCTCTAGCAGGTAGAATGTATCCTTATTGAAATGCTTTTGGTGTTTTGAAGAGCTTTCCCTCCCCACAACCCAGGATTTGTATACATATAAGATTCATATACATATAAAGTGAAGTTACATTATGATTATGGATAGCAGTTGTTAGCCTGAAATTACAAGCCATGATAGTCTTTTTTGACATTGGTCTAAATATTTTTGAAATGTAATAAATTATGCAGTGTTGGATTTGGTCAGTAAAAACCAAGCAACATTCTCATTTGTTTGGAATACAAAAATTCTGGTTTTACTGGAAATACAGTATTTGCAGAAGTATCCTTGAAAAATTAAAAAGATGAACCCAGAACTCCAAAGCCTGAGAAAATTTGTAAGTGAAAAAAATTAAAGTTTCCCCCCAAAAAGCAGTATTTATACCAAGTTGGCCCTTGTAAATGCTAGATTTGGTGATTTCTCAGTGGTACCTGCAAAAATGTCCTCTCTAAATGAAAAAAAAATTGAGGCATGATATATTGGAAAAAGTGGGAGAGTACATTGGAAGACACATGTGGACGCATAATGCAGGATTTCCCTTCATTTAAATCTGTATGTGGAAACCTCACCTTGACTCTCTTGAAGATGTACTGAGCAGCAGTGCATGATGAACAACTGGAGGGCTCTAGGGATTAGCAGTGGACTGTAATGCATTTTGCTTGTTAGTCACATGCACAGCCTGGCTCAGTCGTTCCTGTCTCATGGCTATCAGGTGGTCTGCGCACAATTACTCCGCGAGAGTCCCACCGGACAGGTTGCCAGTTGAGAGATGGCCATGGTGGAGAGGTCAAAGTCTGAAAGAAAACGTACTTGCAGCTTTTTGCAGATGCTCTTTCTACAAGCGAAAAAAGACACTGATATGGAGAGGTGTATGCTACTGTTTTCCGTCCTGTGAAAGATACTTTTGACTCTCTGGAGTGGATTTCACATTTTATAAACACACACTAAAATTGGTTATTCATGCAGAAAAGAAAATGTATAGACAAGGATTTAAGCTGTAAACCAAACATTTTTGACCTAAATGTTATTTGGATACAGTATCATGCTTATTTTCAAGGCTTTTTAACACATATATTTAAGGAGAAAATCTGCATTCGAAAAGAATATGCAACTCTCACACGTTTCCAAATCTGTAAATGCTTGTTGGAAACCACTAGATATCACTTTTTTCCCCCCAGTTTAGCTCAGTAGAACAAATGCCTATAACAGCAAACAAAAAGCTTTTAAGCAGTAATGATCTATGTACTCAGTTTTGATGCGGTGAGATTTCCTAATGCAAAATAAGGACAGTTTACAGCTCCAGAGACAAAAAGACTGAAAATTTAGAGAGCCTAGTCCTACGAGTAATTTCTGCAGGGACAGGATCTAATGATCATAATTAAGAAAAGCAGTAGTAGTCCTTGTATGTCCTGTACTATTGCGAGAAAATGGCTTGTGAATCTTAGTTGTTGAGTGTCCTTCCTGGGACAAATCCCAAAAAGAAGCAGTAATCTCTAGTCAGCAGGCAAAATACAGAACAGCGGTCAGTGTTCCTTCTAAGATTGACTCTGCTATTCTGTGGAATCCAACTTGGAGCGACAAAAGTTTATGTGAATTTCAGGGTTGGCTGGTGATAATTCCTCAGTAGGATCAGGCTGTAGTTCAGCAGCAGTAAGGCATTTGGTAGTGTGAGGTTGTAGGGCAGCAGTCCCTGGGGATGTGTAAACATAAAATAACACAGATGAAGTTAGGGGACAGGGTATCCCTTTGGTTCTACTAAATGCAGTCACATTGCATAAAACTATGTACTTTACATGTATGAAAATTATTGAATTATCAGAAGTCTGAGAAAGGTGCAGTGAATACAGCTGGGGGAGGTTTTCTAAGGGAAAGATTGCTGTAACATTATGTGTGGGTTTTAATGGTTAAAAAATATTTTTCTCCCCCACATATGATTTTAGTGACAGAAGAAAAGGAACTACATTTTAAACAGCTCTCATGAAAAGCTGTGTTTCTGTAATGGGTTCATATGCTGCCACATGGCTGAAGGCTTAGAATCATAGAATGATGGCAGTCATAAGGATCACTGAGTCCAACTCCCTTCTTGCAGGAATACAATGCCTGACTGGGAAGTGAGCGCAAAACTCTGTTAGATCACAAGACTAGAGTGGCATTTATATGAACTTTACACAGTGCTGAATACACCAGTTCCAAATAAGATCTCTGGGTTTGTAAGTGTGAGCACTTTGTCCGTAGCACATAGGTCACCTTGGGTGACAGTAGAGTGTGGAAGTGCAGCAGAAGTTTGGTAGTGCTTTTAACAATAGTATAGCTGTATGAATAAATGAAAAAGAAAGATACCTATCTTCCATGCCTGTCAGAGATGTATTGGTCAGGAAGGGCCCATTTTGAATTCTGAAGGTATTTATAGCCTGAGAATACATCGGGTTTGCATCTTTGAGAGGAACACTTGATTTCCATATATAGTATGCATGGTTCTGTTTAAATGAATGTGCTGCCACTGAAATGTGTTGAGTTTAGTTTGCTTTGAGATGACGTATTGCTTGTATTTATCTGTTTGAGAGTTACAGAAATGAGAGCATTATCCAAAGTCTGTTGAAATAGAGGGAGGCAGTCCTACTAACTTCATCGGCTTTGGACTCAGGCCTAGATGTTCACAGTGTTCTAGATGAATCAGGCTTTTGTTGTTTGTTTTTTTTTTTTCCTAAATCATTCTTATGTTAACATTTTAATCTTTTAAAAGCTTTTTTTCTTTTATTGTAGCGAGATGTATTTACTTGGCTTGTGGCCATTATGCCTGAGATTTCAACATTAGAAACATAATATTTAAAAATGACACAAGGTATGTTTCCATTCTGGTCAAGAATTACACCTTCTGCCAGGCTCCCCTTGGAAATCAAAATTTGAGTGGTATCATGGCATCTCTCCTGCAAGCTGATGTGCAATGGTAAATACTGGTTCTTTTTTTAGAACTGCAGTAAGTACACATTTAGTGGAACTGGCAGAGGTCCCTTGTCCCATGGATCACCTGCAGGACAGACACATGTGCAGCTGCAGCCATGAGTCCTCGAAATTCCTTTGCATGTCCTGAGCTTCACTACCTAATTTAAATGGTAAAACTGCTAACATACAGTGGAGAAGAAAATCCCAAATCTCATCACCAGGCCAGCAAAGTGTGGAGGAGCACCACAACCTCATCAACAATTGTAGCACCACACAACAACTGAGTGGCTTGTCACTGTAACTATTAAATACAGGTCTACCGTGTTGCTCTTTTATTGCTCTTTATATAACAAAAAATAAATTTATAATACAGTTTTGTTCCTCTTTCTCCAAACAAATGCTGACTAAATATTTTGGCCTTTTCTTTCCTGTTGTATTTAATTCATTTTTCATGGTATCTTTTATATTTTTATGTAACAGTTTAGCCCTTTTTTTTTGTTATACTAGAAAGGTAACTCACTTTTAATTTGCTGCTGTTATTTCAAAAATAAAGGGAAATGTATCAGAATGATTCTTTGTTTAAGTATCGTGTAAATTTATTTTAGTTGTGATTATGAACAGATATTCTGCTGGAGAGAAATTACTTGAAATGGATTACTGGCTTCTGTGACCTATAATGGTCAGAATTGGTGTAGAGCACTTTAGATGCCTTCAGATATGGTGAATCCCTTGGCTACAAGTGTTTGACGTCACTTTTTTGAAAGTGAATTTGCTGATCGACAGGCAAAAATTGTGTGATGTTCTTACATTTTCTAGGTTATGATACTATAAGTTCTATTTCATAATGAAGCTGACAAACTGATTGAGTTTTAAGGACTGAAGGAAAACCCCCTCCTTATTCCTTTGCCTTTTAGTCACAAGAACAGCTTAGTTCTTGTAAAAGAACTAAGCAGTTGTAAAAGAAAACAACACTAAAAACTTCTTAATTTTGATTTTTGCAAAAATAATTTTGGTTGCTTTGCTGTGACCTTAGGATATAATAAAATATTTATTTACTAACAGTGGAAAATGTTGTCCAACGCATGGAGCTTTGACTCTGCCTGTATGATATAAGTAATAAAATTTTAATGTCAACTTAAATGATATGTACTATAGAAAGCCTTGGTATCTTTGTGTTGCAACTGAACGATTCTACATGATTCTGGGAGCAGAAGAAAAAAGCATTTGCTTTTCCTGATTTCCAATTTGTGTCATTATGTTCATTATTACGTTATGCATAATTTTTAAAGAAAACTCGTATACCAGTTGTTTAGGTTAATATGGGAAACTTGTGTCACTTGCACAAAATAGCTGTTTAAACACCAAAATTTATATTTAAGATCTGAATAAGATCTTAATCTAAATTGATTTCAGTCAAATTCAGATTATTTCAGAAAGAAGTATTATTGTTCTTGAAAACTTTTTTCAGTGTTGAAATTACTCATCATATTCTGGACTTTAGTTTACCTAAGCCCGTGACTTCTCAGTGTATATAAACATAGGAGAAGGTACTTCAGTGTTTATAAAGTTGCTCACTGTTTCGAAGCTCTTTAAAGCAATATTGTTTCTTGCATTAACACCTAATAGTCTTAATTTTAATTTTCTTTTGCCTAATATGTTGATATATAGCCCATAAAAATATTTATTTTGAGCTGATTGCTCTTAGAAATGACTGTAATAAAAGTGAAATTAAAAATAATTTTTTCATGCTCCCATTTTGAAAATGAGAGTGTAATCGGAACACGTTACCATTTCTATGGCTACAGTTGCTTTAATAAATCTGTATATAAACTTTTGTTTTTATTGGCTGTCCATGTGATTCTTGTCTTTGGGTTTGTGTTCTTTAAAGTGAGAAATAGTAATGGTTTAAAGCAAATAGATTTAATTTATTGTCTCCTATGCCAACTGTATACAAGAATAAAATGTATCCTTACAATTGATCAGAAGAACTATATTTAGAAACTTTCCTGTCTTATTCGAGTGGTTGAATGAGAGAATGTAAGGGCATGATTTGTAGAGGTGAAAAATAGTTCAACCTCTAGGGTGAAATGTTTATTTATTTTTTTATAAACAAAAAAAACAATCCCAGAATTTCATAGGCATGTCTGTTTGCTTTTTATACACAGAGATGTAGAATATTCAGTTTTGAAACAGCTAACATTTCTGCCTGCAAGAGCTTAAGCGTACTGCAGAAGGGACTCCAAACTTGTATCAGGTGCAGTAAAAGACTAAACCTGCTGAGTTACTAATTGTTAAAATCCTTCATTAATGATCTGCCACAGCATTGCTGAGTCTTGTTGAGAGGAGGGTCATATCACATAGTGAGCTGATATGAGCAGTGTGGGTGTGCGTGCTGAAGGTGACTGGGTGATGGATAGAGCTCCGCACTGTTATCCAGCATTTAACTGTGCTGCTCCTGTGTGCTCTTGAGCATATGGGAACAGCAATTTGTTTTAGAGCATATCTGATTGCATGATTATTTCTGTGAAGGTGTCCAAGCCTTATTTTGCAGTGCTTGCCTCTACTTTAGGCCTTGGTACAAAGGGAAGGTGATGTAAACCATGCCTGACTTGCCTGTTAAAGCTGAGTTACGTTGCTTACAAGTTTTTTAAACGCAAATTTAATCCATCAGAGCAAGTTAAGTGTTTTGGGACAGCAGTATTTTTTATTTAGTCTTATAAGACTGGGCTTATTATCCTGAGGCAATGGTTTGACAGTGTTAATAAATCCAAACTTTAAAGTGTGTAGGGATACTTGCTGCGAGGTACCTGAGCTGTGTTGACTGGCAGCCGGTGGTAGCTCTAGGTCCTAAACCATTCTGTGTATTTTGAGGCTTTTTTATTGAGCAAAAAGGATTTTGTAGGTAAAAGTTGAATGCTGAAAGGTTTTAAAACAGATGTTGTTTCATTATTCACATGCTAATAATTAATTTCACAGTGTCTTTGGTGGATATGGTTTTGTTGATTTGAGCATTTAGCTGGATGACTTTTGAAAGTGAACTCTCAGCTTTCCCAGCGTGGTTAGGTGGATTACTTTCAGGTGAACCTGCGTACCAAGATGAGCTCCAGGAGCACACCTAATGTGCTCCACCTGTTCATGGGCCTTCATTCCCCACAGCTGAGCTGGATTAGTCTTGAGGGCATTACTGCTGAAGTTCAGTACTTGTGGCACTCATCTTACGGTGTTTCACTCTTCATAAAGGTAAAGTTAGCTCTGTTTTTAATGAAAATCTTAGATTATGAGGTTTTTTCGTAGGCTTCTGGGTTTGTTTACTTTTTTTTTAAACCAGTGTACAATGTCTGTACAGTTGCTTTTAACTGGTTTTTCAGAGAGCTCTTTCTTTTATTATGCCATAACTCTGACTTCAGTATTAAGCTTATGCTTGTGGACTTTGTGTTGGTGCTCCAGCTCTGCTGGCCATGGAAGGTTCCTTAGGCAGGCTGGCTGCTGAGGAAGGGATGGTGAACCAACTGGTTGGTGAGGATGGTGATAAGACTGAGACCTGGGATTACATCTTACTGCCTTGAAATGTCATAGTTGTTAGACTGTGTCAGAACTATTAATTCAGTATAACTACTCTAAAACTACCCTTTTTTTATTTTACTGATTTTCTGGGAACTTTGGCAAGTGTATGAAATGTGTATGGATAAAGGTATTATTACTTGGTCTGGCTGAGACGAAAGCCGATGGCTTTGGGAGAGGTTTTTAAAGCTGCTGCCTATTTGATCTAATCTGAGATAACAGCTTGGTGCCCAGGCTGTTTTCAGAGGGCTTATCCTATAGCTGAGAACTTGAGTTTTATTTTCAGAACACTTATTAGAAGTGGAGAGAAAGGTAACGATACCTTAAATTAAAGTAAGAAGTTATATAAGGGCTTCTAGCAATATAAACAGACTTTGTGAGGTTGTGTCTCATGTATTTTTGTTCTCCCAGCTCAGTGAAAAATGTTCATGAACAAAAAGTAGAGGAATCATTTTAAGTGCAGACTGTTTCTGTAACTGTATTTCTGAGGTTGAATTATCTTTTCTGTGGGACAATTAGTTTTGGTCCTGGAAATGGATTGCTTTCAGCAGTGAGTGCAAGAGTGTAGTTTCTGTTGATTTGTAAAATACTCTTTGGACTTTAAATGGTATGTAAATATGGGCTATTGTATAACTCCTACAGAAAACACATAATGCTCATGACTTCAAATTGGTGGTTTTAATGGTTATAGGTAAATGACAATGTGCTCTGAGAGCTGATAGAAATGTCAGTTCAGCTCATCTTGGAACAAATTATGTGTCTTAAGACCATAGCAGTGTTTTGGCCATTAATATCAGTGAAAGTGGGGGCTTCTTCACTCCTGTAATTATTTTGATGTTGAGTTCCGGATGTCTGGTTTTACATTTTCAACTCATTTGGATTTATTTCAGCTACTTTCTAACAATTTATAAGATGGTCAAGTTAAAGTGTTAGGTTGTTCTTTTCTTAAACTCGAACTCCTTAAAAATAATTGTTTTAAACTGAAAAAATGGTTTAATTCAGTGCAACGTAGGCAATGCTGCACTGATGTTAAGTATTTTAAAAAATAATCATGGCCTTCAGAATGTAATTTTAAATTGTTTCTCTTTGTCTTCTGGCCTCAGGTTTTTGATTAGATTACATAGTCTTGAGTTAATGCTCTGGAAGTGTCTCACCCAGATTTCTGAAGTTGAAGATCTGAAATTCTTGTTTAGTTGTGTGACAGAGCTAAAACTTTGTGCAAGTGTTTTAATATCCAGACGGATGCACTGTGTCTGTTATGTAGACAGACCTTGGCAACTTGGCATCACTTATAAGTGATGTGAGTTGGTTTGTCTCTTGTATTGATGCATATGAAGTAAAATTAGTTCCCATACTTTGTTTCAGTGCTTCTGGATCGTTAAAGTTCCATTTAGAGGGCTGAAAGGCTTTTGTTTTTCGTAGTGTCTTCTGCAAGTGGAAAAAATCTTTACTAGGGCTTGAGGATGTTGCTTTAAAAAGTTCCACTCTATACAAGGAGCATTGTATATTAAAAATTGGACATAGCAACTTAAAAGATCTATCTGAACTGTTTTTCTGTTGTAATATTCTGAGGCCATATGGTTTTGCTGTGTTAGTTATGCCAGATCCTATTACCGGCTTTGACAAAGGTGTGATCGACTGCCTCATGCATCTTATGATGTGAAAGCAGATAATAAGGAGCAAGCCAGGAGAGGAGAACTGTCAAAGAACATATTTGCCCCAGTCCATATAAAGCAACCTAGCTATCAAGATAAGCAGATGATTTAATTAATGTTCATCCACTCACCCCATTTGTTAAAAAAAGGGAGTATGGTTTGTGAATCCTTTAGAGCAGTTACTGTTTTTAAAGAGCTACAAGTGGTTGCAATTTGCTGTCATAAGAAGTTCCCATGAAGATTTATTTTTTATGTAAGAAGAGAATAAAAGAAATAATGAAAAAATCTTTATTTTAGATGGGATGAAATTTTAGTTATAGTGTGTTGAAGAATTTTTAAGAAGAGAAAAAGTGTGGTGGAGGGAATGAAGGCTACTGACAGGAAGGATGGAATCTGTCTATTCACTATGCAGTGTATGGTATTCACTTTGTATGCAGACACTTGGAATACGTTTGCTTCCTTGCAGTTAAAAAAACCCAACAACAAAAAAAATCCCACAGTTTTTGAGTTCTCATATCCACGACTGGATTTAAAGAATAATGTTGCTTTTAGGATCTAGGAAGGTTCCCAGTTAAACATATGCTTGTTGATTTTACTATTTTTAGCTTCTTTGAACAGCACGTGTTCTCCTGAGATATTTATTTGTGAATGTTTTATTCTGTTCTTAAAAGGAAAATCTCTCTGTGTCTAGGTTCTTTTTCTGTATCCAAGAAAGGCAAGAAGTAGGGCTCTTGTCAGTGCTTTACTTCTTAGAAATCCTAGGAGACGGGTTAAATTAATTAAATCTAAAATGGATCCATCTGGTAGTGCTAGCAATGCCGGGGAGAACAGGTGAAAGAATCTGAGCCAGAGTAAACATATAGTGCATTATATAACATTTGAAGTTCTTTGTGACACATCATCAACAGAAGACTAATCTTGGTGTTAGGCTATTTACTTCTTGTATAGTCTCGTTTTTAAGAGGGTAAAGGGGGTAGTTTGAGAGGCTTGTGTTTGTTGCATTGCTAAAAAGCTAAATATTTTTCTTCCTTGTTAATAAAACACAAATGTATTTAATCTGTCCTGGGAGAAACATACTGTTCCCTGTATGGGTTTGCTTGAAAATAAACGGGTTTACATTGTTTGAAACAAAATTAAATTAAGTCACAGTTTCAGAAAAATCATATACCTGTTTAAAATTTAGAAAGCTGTTATGCAAAATAAAAACTGTGAAAGGTATAGTTCCAACTACATTTTGTCCCCAAATTTCTGTTCGTGTGAGAAGAGTACAAAATCTCTATGCAGGTGTTTTTGTTGCCAAAATTACCTTGTTTAAGTTCTTGGCAATACTTTCAATGTAGTGATTGCATCACTGGGAATAGAAATGTCAAAATTACTGTAAAAATTGAATTGTATTACCTGATTTGGGAGACATGAAAAGGTAAACAGCATAAATGCTGTGAAGAAGTGGATTAGATTGGAAAAGAAATGGCAGTGAAGAGATTAACGGCTGGTGTCTGTTCACAGCACAGGGTTTGTAGTTTGGCAGGGCTCCGTAGCACACATTCCAATTTTATTATGGCACCAGTTGGACTTCATTTCTGTGTCATTGCTTATGTTATGGGGCATGTGTCTGAGAGAAGACTGCTAATGTGCAGTCTTTGGGGAAGTGTATTTCATCAGGGCAGGTAGGTGCCTGGGCATTTTGGGATGACTTCAATACAAGTGGAGAAAGTAGGCCATAGAGCTTTTTGTGAACTTAGGAGCTTAGTAGCTAGATCTTTATCCAGCTTAAAGGAAAAAAAAAAAAAAGGAAAAAAAAAAATCTCATTACCTACCTCTAAGTCAAATTCTGTCTTCATCTATAGTTTATTTAAGTGTCTGCTGTTCTTTTATTTCATGCTGTTAATATCTTATTTTTTTTTTGCTTTAAAAACCCCAACAAACCTCAATGAGAGTATTTTACATGTAGGTTTGAAGAAGCGTGTCTCATTTGTCTCAGTTGAATTTGCCACTCTCAAGTGAAAGGTTCTAGGTAGTTTGTGATATTACATAAATGTTGATTGTCTTTTGGTAGGGGAGAGGATTGAATGCCACCTTCGATCAATAATTTTCAGAAAAATGTACTTCTGTCAAAATGGGAGTACTAGCAAAACACTATGTAATGCAATTGCTTTAACTAGGGGAAGGGGAAAGAGGATACTGAAAATTATTTTTTTTGGTGGAGGGGCAAATAAATAGTTTTTAGTCTTATATTTTATTTCATATTATAATGTCAAAATCAAAGGCAATTAATAGCTTGATTCAAGCTTGTCCTATAGGAATCTTATTTTGAGGAGCGTTTAGTTTTTGGGATTTGTTTCTGTATGAAAAGTTAATTTGTTGACCTGAAAATTCTATCCCATACATCAATTCTGCTCTGTTGAGCTGTAGCCTTTGAATGTTTCCTTTCCTCGGATATGGCAATACAAATATTTGTGTAAAATAGAAATTTTTATGAATACAAATGTGAATAAATCTTTCATGAACAATTACACCAAAGTTAGATGTTATTACAATGTGCTATTCTATTAGAGTATATTATGTTCCTTTTAATGTTTGTAATAGGTTGTGGAAAGCATGCAAGAATAGTCAATTAAATATGTTTCTCCTTTGCAGAAGTAGGGTAAATTCTACAAACCTCCTCAAATCAGTTTATTACATGACAATAAGAAGGGCTGTAGCAGATAAATGAGAATAAAAACTGTGGTCAGATGTTTAATACATTGCATTGGTTTTAATAATTCTGTTTTCATATAGTTGTAGTTCTGTTAAGAATTTTATGTGGTTTATTTGTGGAAATAGCTCTTATAACAGACTCATGAGTACATGGAAACAGGCTTGCTTATTGAATGATGAGCCCTTGAGAAATTTAACACAGCTTTTCAGCATTGGAATGAAAGAAACAAGTGGCAAGATGAGAGCAATACAGATCACAACTGGTCTGTGAGAAGAAAGGAAAGAAAATCTTTAATATTAATTTTTTTTTAAGTGCCTAGTGCATTCATGCCTTTCTAGGCCATTCCTACGCTGTTCTTTTTTATCAGTGTGCCTATTGCGTTACAGAGTTCACTTAATTCTTCAGCGCAACGTTTTTGGACTTAGCTTTTTAACTGTTTTCTTTTATCTCATCTGAGATCTCTGCTCCCAATACAGACTGGAGTATACATGGCAATAAATTACATATGGACTGTCATTACATGTTTGAAAATGATTTTTTTTTTCTTTTGAGGTGAATATTAGAAGGTGGAGGCCTGTTGCCATTTTGATTGGCATTCATAGTTCCTTGTTAGTGTCAAAATTTAAAGCTGATTACCAGGAGCCAGAGAGGGTCTGATGCTGTTTCTGTATTTTTACATGTGAAATAGATTGGTGATATTCCAGGCTATTCTACTCTGCCAAGAGAGGTCTGAAATAGCCTTTGTGATATGGCAGGCTAATGTTTGATGCTACTGCTCCACAGTGTTGGTCCACTGAGTTGGAAACCATTAATTCAGAATACAAATAAGCAGTCTTATTTTGAAGGTATGTGCCCTCAGGTTTTTGGGTTTTTACTCCACAAGAAAATTAAATATCTTGCTGTCTTCATCTGTTGCCTCCCTTATAAGCCTAATGAGTACTTCACACAGCTGAGTCTCGGTGAGACCAGAATTGGACTTAAGCCGAGAAGGCGGCTTCTACGTAGGAACTGGTTGATGGGTGTAGCTGAGATAAGCAGTGCCCTGTGGCTTAAAGGGGCTCTGTAGTCTTGGGCTTCTTAGAGTGTCATTATGTCTTCAGTCTGACTTCAGATGGAGCTGTGAATGTTCAGTTTTACTGAGAAATTACATTTATTGTTACATGTAAGTGTTTTTAATCTAGCCAGATGGCTTTCTGATAACCTGGGTGTTGTAACAATGTCACTTTTGTCCTGTTTGGAAGAAACTCTGTTACTACAGAATTTAAGAAGTAAACATTCATTGTGTAGGTACTTAAAATATAGCTCACTGACTAGATAATGTCTAAACCATACGTTTTCTACTTGATACTTACCTAGTACAAAATTGGGGCTACGCAAATTCCTATAGGCAGTGGTACTGAAAAACTTAACTTTTGGTAGGATTTCTTGGAGTGGCTTTTATTCTTGAATACTTTTTGAGGTTTTAACCCACAGAGCCTAGTGGTCTAGTTGGGATCTCTCTGTGTGGCATTTATGCAGATGTACAATCAACACCATTCAGAGGACTTTATTAGCACAGATTCAGTATTTGTTTTTAATGTGCTTTTATCCTTAATCTAAATTACAGTACTGTGATACATTGCATTCAGAGATGCTATATAAAAAACTTTGCTGTATTGCTTTCGTTCACCACTTCATAGCAGTTTTGTGTTTTCTGTTTTAGTGGCTAAGTGGTTCTTTCTTTGTGTAGTTTGCCAATGAAATACTTATACCATCTGAGATTTAAAATCCCCGTTATTTGTGCAGACAAACATCAGTTTGGTTACCCACCTTTTCCCTTTTCTTCATTCAGCGCTCTGTTGCTTTTGCAAAGAGCAGCCATTCTGTGGCTTTGTACAAATGCTTTCTTTTACTGGGTTGTCTCTGTATTATTTTGAAGAAATGTCACACAGACCTAGTGCATTCTCAAAGTAATATGATATGCTACTGTACACATTTGTGTTCAAGTTCCTCTGGTATTCTGATGGTGTCAGAACCCTGGGGGTAAATGATAAATTACAGGTAACACATGCGTCATACTGCAAAAAAGTGCTATATGCCTGCAGGACTGCAGGGTGTGGTTATGGATATCCATCTAGCCTTGGGTGCATCTTCCTTGGCAGCCTCTGTATTACTTTGTCTAAAGAATTATAGGACTTCTAGTTTTTTTTTATTTTTTCAATTATTGCTCAGTAGGAATCCTCCTGACACTTTGGTATGAAGTTTTATTATCATGCAGACTTAAAATAAGTTTCAATATTATAATGATTTCCCCAACAGTCCTTAAGTTGAATTTCAACTCTATGTAGGTTTTGGTAGAGGAGACCTGCACAGGCTCTTGATATTGGTCTCACTGCCTGTACATCTTTCCTGGGAATTGGAAGGGAAGGATTTTAATTAGGTATCTTACTCATTCCTGAAAAGAAATAACTTTCTGTGGGTTCAGAATTGTTCTCACATTCTTTTTTTAATGCATCTAGCAAGTGTTCTCAGTCAAATCAAATTTGAACTTGTACTTAAGTAATTTTCATCTGCTCAGGACTGAAGCACTTGTTCCATGTTGTTCTGAGAACTCTGCGTTGAAGGCACTGTCAGCTGAGGTTCTTAAAACAGTATGAAATTCTTAGCTGCATAATTTATTATTGTTAGGGATACAAATGGGTCAGTGCCAAAGCCTGAAAACAAAATACAGGGATTTAGAATCCAGTCCAAGAACTCAACATAAACTCAGCAAATCCCTGGCCAGAGCTGGTAGCTTTCCAGCACTCCAGGTCTGAGGCCATTCATTGTCATTGGTGACATATCAGCATTTGAGTGTTAGCTGTTTAGTTATTTAAGTATTGATAACAATTGTACGGAGTTAATGACTTAAAAAACTCAAGAGTACCAGGGAGTTTTTGATCCCTTGAGTGAACTGTTTCCAAAGATGAAATGTTCTCTATTTTAAAGAGAGTCTTGGATAAACAGAAATCTTTCTCAGATTAATAACTGATGAAGGAAAAAAAATGACCTCGACCTCAAAACAATTCACAAGCAGAAGTACTTTTATGCCTTACAGGGGGTGGCATTCTTTAGTACCAGAAATTCTATTTTGTTTTTAGATACGTAGAGATCCTGGAGGGTAATGGAGGATTATATGATGCTGGAATTTATCTTTTTGTTTGTTTGTTTCATACTGAGCTCTGATAATGTCCTGGTTTTATATATTTTCCTTTAAAGAGCATTTTTATTGAATCAAGAAAATTTGTCCCCTGAGTTTAGGGGAGATGTCACAGATTTTGACTAGCGATCTTTTTATTCCTTTTTTAGTTTGAGACACTGCCTGATAATGTCAAAAAGTACATGCTTAATTGGTTGTTCAACGATCACTGTAAAATATAGGTATAAAACATCCACATGTAATGCAACAGCAGTTGCTAAAATTTCAGTATGTTATATAGTAATAGGAAGTTATAGCTGGGCAACAATACATCTCAGAAAAAATGTGTATGGGTGTGAAAAACATCAGTCATCAGTTAAGTGGAATTTAGCAGTTGTATATGAGCACATGGAAGCACTCCAGGAAAGGAGGAGAAGCAAGAAATACTATACTTAACACAGGTTTGGCTTTTGGTATTCAAAGGTGTTTACTCGCAATGAAATTTGGCAAGAAGCTCAAAATTAAAATAATCTCAAACATAAACACACATATATAATTACAGACAGTTGTGAACAAACCTAGAAAATAAGCCGGTTCTGCAGTTCATTGGAAAACTGAGTTTTGGAGAGTAGGAAGATGAAAAAAAGACCATGTCAGAGCCTGAAAGATGTTCTTCACTTCTCCACTCTAGTATCTATTTCTCATCCTCTTTGTATCCCGTAAACTCTGCCCCTTTGGCTTTTGTTCTTTGTGTTGCACAAGTAAGATCCTGTTTCTTCTTTACTTTTGTGTCTTCTCTTCTGAATGAGTGCATTGCATAACTTTGTTCAGGAGGAGAGGGAATAGCAAGAAGTGCCTGCAAAAAGTAGGTTACACTTTAGCAGCGGGCAGAGATGTGTGGAAGGGTGGAAAATGCTCTAGCCTTGGAAAGGGATAGCAGAGTCCTGAATGGGCACAAGGAATGGCCTGGAAATATTCTTCAGACTTCAGTAAACCCAACAACATAAAAAAATGTTAGTCACAGGCCTGATTTATGGAAGGATAGGTTGCAATATACAGAGAAATTCACAGCTTATGTTTTTGCTGCCTGCATAAGGAAGAGATCAAAATTTCAATAGGAAAGGAGTGAAGACTAACAGCCATGAACCTTCATGTGGTGGAGTGTGTTCATTCAAGGAGTTTGTCTTAAAAGATGAGGAGCATGGAGGGGGAAAAAAACCCCAGTAGGTACAACATTGTTCAGGATGATTAATTGCAGTAAAGTGGGTGGGATACTTGGATGGAAGTCGGACTTGGAAGCTTGTTGTTAGAAAAAAAAGGAACTCTTGCATTTGCTTGGTCAGTGCCCTCTTTTTATCCAGTGTAAATAGGAAAAGATTGTGGTAGGACAACTATTGGTTTTGGTGTATCATCCAAACATTTCTTTTGCTGACTTGAGTGGAAATTTTGCGTTCTATCCAAACTTAAAATACTTCTCTCTGGTGTCAGAAAAACAGTTCCTTAAATAGATTGCCATTTATATTTCTTTAGAGCATTTGAAGACAAGTGGACTTCTGTGGAAGTTCCCTTTTTTAAGACAGGCCTGGGGTCCTAAAGGAAACAAATATTTGTAGTAAAATGAGGATATTTCCAAGTCCACCGCAGAAACCAGAAGTTTACTTGGTAAAAGTGGAAGGTGAAATTATGTAATAATTATATGTGTCTTGGAAACACAGCTTTTTAAATGACACCTATTACTTTTGAAAGGGCAGCAGTACATGGAAAATATTTTTTTAGTTTGTGTTTGATGAAAGACCTGTGTCAACACCAAGATAAAAGTATGAACAAAATTTCTTAGTTTTATTCAAGCTTCAGTTAAGAAGGTGAGAATATAGTATATCACAGAAAGAAGAGAAACTCATATGATGCCAGAGTACAATTGATGCTCTTGCTTGCAGCTATCTCAGCTTTACTAGATGGTTGGAGTTTTAACAGAAGCAGGTAAGCTTGGCACAGCTGTGATTCCACACTATACTACAAGCATCACAGTATTTTCTTTCCTCCATTCATCTTAAATGTCAATCCCTTACTTGCTGTTACTTCAAAGTAAGGTAATTGGGAAGTCTGGTATTCTTGTGATTTAAATATCACATTTTCTGGCAACTGTTAAGTCGGAGAGCTCCCTAACTTCAAGACTTTTTTCCATGTGAGGTTTCCACCTATGTCAGTGATTGACCACCAGTATCACACAAAATAAGCACAGAGTGAATCAAAACTTAAGCTGTGGCCCTTACTTAGGCACAGACTTTAAGTCTTTAAAAAATGTGATCTAGGAAGTGAAAGGTAGATGATATGTTTAAAACGTAGAATTATCGTGCTATGGAAAAGAAGCAAAAAAGGAGTGGCAGTTATGAAACCCGTGCTGTAGCCTTACTGTATGCAAATTCTTGGGTCAGTGTGGAGGCAGACACTGCAGCTGTAGGGGGATGTAAAATATACAGATGAGATTTACACCTTGTTTTGAGCACTCTTCTGAGTGACTCACAGATGGCAGAAGCACTCCCAAGTCCATTTAAGGCTCTGAGCATGGAAACTAGAATTGTAACTGTAGATTTGCAAGTATCCTGAGCTTCTAGAAATTGTTCTATTCAGAACACCTATGCGCCCAAAACAGGTGACTAATTATAATTCCTCCCCCATTTCTCATAGTAGTACTTTGTGTGTGGTTTTATCTGCTGTTTTGTGTAGACCAAAAACTAAAATATTGCCACCTGTAACATCTGTAACCCCATGTAACACTGTCTTTGCATGTATGGAAGAACGTGAAAATGGGTTCTTCCATTGAGATCCTTCATAGCACAGTGTGCCTTCATGGATGAGTAGTTAAAGCTTTCAGCTGTATATTTAGTACTGGTGGGATAGTAAAATGTCATATTTAATTTATTATTAATGTGTAAGATATCAGCTTTGAAATTTTAGTTGTTACGTCTCATTAATAGCTCATTTGTTGAACCATGCAAAAATCATACCAAGTCTGAGGCAGGGACTAAGTTGTGGTACTTGTAGCTCAAACTGTCTCTGCTCAGAAACTTCAAATGGGATTTTCTGCATTCAGTCAGGCTCATAGCAGGATGACAGTGCAGTGGGAAGCTGAAGTTGCTCAAGTGAGGACAAAATGCAGTCTTAGAAGAGATGGGAGTACAAAGTAGCTGAAAATCATCAAATGAGAACTTGAGACATTTGGACAATTCCCTGTTCTGACTTAATAAGAGGACAAGGGGTTCATTTAAATTAGAGTGAAGCTCTCTGACCACACGCAGTTATACTGAGAAAACTAGAAATTTGAAGTCTGAGTGCCTGGACTGGTCTTGAATTTGTTCAAAACACAGATACCTCAAACATGGATCTGGTTCAAGATGGTAAGCATGTTTTGATCACAGCTTACTCATGTCCAGTGTTCACTGTTGCAGGAAATTTCCATTCCTGCTGGACTGTACTAACAATAAAAAGCCTGAAGGTATAGGTAGGTGTTTGTTTTTCACGCTCTCTGTGGAGGCGGCCGGGCAGTGGGCTCTGCTGTAGCTGTGTCCAGCTCAAGGACTGCCCCGTGCTACAGTCCTGTCTGAAGTTGTCATCAGCTTCTTTTAATTACTCAGCAGCCCAGATTCAGGCATGCAACTCCTTATGTTGGGTCTCAAACAGATTGTCTTTATTGGGGTAACAAATAAAAAGTGAAAATGCAGGAGGAGAGGGAGAGATAAGGAAAGGGGCAGGCTAAAGCAAGGAAAAGAAACTACCACCACCAGTGGGAAGAACTTCGGGGGGGAAAACAGGTACTGGAATGAACGTGGGCAGGACGAGGAGCGGGACCGGCTGTCGGGCTCAAGGCCTGGGTGAGCCCCAGGTGGAATGGCCGGCCCTCAGGCGCCCGGGGCACGGTCTTACATACCCTCTGCTGGGCAGCCATTGGTTGGCTCGGCCCAGGCGGACCCCTGCAGGGCGCTGATTGGCCGGGCTGGGGGAAGTGTAGCCATTTTCCTGGGCTTTTCCCATCACTCGCGCCCTGAGGGCTCCCAAGATGGCCGCCGGCTGAGCAAAGATGGCTCCTGGTCGATTACAGACAGCCCTGCAGAGAGCCCGGGTCGGTGTCCGCCATTTTGTTTGGCTGCTGGGTTATGGTGGGGGGTCACTCCTGGAAGCCTGCAGAACTTATATTCGGAATGGCTGATTGCTTCTGTTCAGAGCTAAACGGCCTCAAAGTAACTCTGCATTAGGTGCTTAAACTGCCCCATTAATGGTTCTTGCGTTTTTCCCAGAGTGACAAATTACTGCCCTGGTCAGTGTAAANCCTGGGTGAGCCCCAGGTGGAATGGCCGGCCCTCAGGCGCCCGGGGCACGGTCTTACATACCCTCTGCTGGGCAGCCATTGGTTGGCTCGGCCCAGGCGGACCCCTGCAGGGCGCTGATTGGCCGGGCTGGGGGAAGTGTAGCCATTTTCCTGGGCTTTTCCCATCACTCGCGCCCTGAGGGCTCCCAAGATGGCCGCCGGCTGAGCAAAGATGGCTCCTGGTCGATTACAGACAGCCCTGCAGAGAGCCCGGGTCGGTGTCCGCCATTTTGTTTGGCTGCTGGGTTATGGTGGGGGGTCACTCCTGGAAGCCTGCAGAACTTATATTCGGAATGGCTGATTGCTTCTGTTCAGAGCTAAACGGCCTCAAAGTAACTCTGCATTAGGTGCTTAAACTGCCCCATTAATGGTTCTTGCGTTTTTCCCAGAGTGACAAATTACTGCCCTGGTCAGTGTAAAACACAGTAGTGAGTTAGAGACAGAGCCGTCTCTTAGGCCGTGTGAGTACTGGTGCTGCCCGCTGTCATGGTCCTGTGCCGTCTGGCATGGATGCAAGGATAACAGATTCAGTTTGTACTTGGCAAAGGGCAGTCTCAATGTTAAAGACTTCTCAGAATGCAGGTGTAGATATAATTCAGACACTCCTGGATTATGTGGTTTATTGTTCACAAGGTTATTTGGTAATCTAAGCCTTAGCCAAGAAATTTAATCTCTTTGGGCCCATGTTTGATGATTAAAGATAAGCATGAATTGGGTGGTTTACTGATCACATTTTGAATTCTTTCTGGTTTTGAAATGGAATCCAAACAATTCTGGACACTATTGTTGTCATTATGTTTATTTGGCCTCCTCTTAAGTGTGTTGGTTTTTTTGTTGTTTTTTTTTTAACTAGTTTTCTAATTTCCTCAACTTTTACTTTCTGAGTGAGGTTCCTGTAAAGTTTCTAACAGAAACAACTTTCTACATAATATAGTAAATATTGTCATTTTACTGTGGTAAGCCTGGCTATGAAGGCTAACTTCTTTCTGACTTTCAAGAGACTGTGAAGACTCATCTTTTGTTCAGTATTCATTTCTGTATTTTTAACAGCATCTTAATTGGGCTTTTTGCGAGCTTTATAGGAAGGTAACCATTTATCACACATGTTGTCTAGTAAATGAATTGTCATGTTATTCCTATTGCTTACCTTTTTATGATCTCAGAAACCCAGACTTAAGACCTGAAAGGGTGTTCCTTGGCTCTGAACCGCACGCACATTCTGTACTCGTTGTAACTAACAACAGGGATGAAAGTGCAATTGGTGAACATCAAGAGGGCACTTGAGAGCCTGGCTTGTTTGTGATTGCTGTTTTGATAGTGACTTATACTGCATTTTAAGTTCATGCCAATTCCATTGTGAAACACTTGCAGCCTCAAGGCTCACATGAGTCTCTTAATACATCCAGGTCTTTTAAATGTTTAAATGCTATATGAATATTTAACTTGTCCTACTAAGTTTTGCTTCTTAGGCATGGTTTGTTTAAAAGGAAGTGAAAATTTTCTAACTGCATTACAGATTTTGTTGGCTTTGTTTTTCAGGTGTTAAAGCTGCCTCTGTTATCATGTAGTGAATTAGCTGTAGTTGGATGTCTATCCAGCATTGGGAGATGGCTTACCAAGTGTGACTGAATAAAAAAAAAAAAGATTGTAAAACATAAAATTTTAGACAAACCTTCAAGTATACGTGATTCTATATTTTTTTGCCAAGGACCAAAATTCTTGCAGGCAAAAACATTGTGTGGATGTTTGTGTTTTGGAAGAGAATTCTTCATTGGTTCTTGTGCTTATAAAGTTGTTGGATATACATGCATCCATGTAAAAATATTAATATTGTAGGCACGAAAGCATACCAGACCATCCTTGAAACATCTTAGAATGAAGTCATGGTCTTGCTGGAGATAGGTTTGTTGGTTTTTTTTTTTAATAGCAAGGAAAGGAATTAATGATTCTTAGTTTTGCTTTGATTCCCTGCTGCCCTACTTGTGAGGCAGCTGTTGAAACTGCAAAAAAAACACTGAGTCAGAGGTTTGCGCTGACTAGTCTGCTGTCGATACAATATCACATTTGCTTGGCAGAAGTGTCAGCTAACAGAGTGGCATTTCCTTTTGGAGTGATCAGAAGAATTGCAGGAGACAGAATTTACACAGCTGCCTAATGAATATGCTAAAACGTTTTGAGTTATTTTAAAACATGGCTCTGAAGTTCCCCTTTTGGTGTATGCAGTTGTGAGGAAATAAATGTAACTGCCTGCAGCGCAGTTAAACACTATTGAAAGTTGCATTTGCCAGTTGTACTACTATGACGTCACTCTGAGCCTCTGCTTAAGGGAAGGGACAAATTGATGTTTATGCAGGGCTTCTTCTTGCCCTATCCTCTCTTTTAGTTGCTCTGTTTTCTGCTCTGAAATCCTTCCAGTTTAATCCTTCCCACTTTTGAAATGATTACTTCTATTGCTAAATCCCAAACATGAGAAAGACGGCACCATTGGTGCCACTTTGTCGTGAGAGGGTGTATTGGTTGTTTTGCCAGTTACTTTAGTGACACTTAACAACTCAACTGCCCAGTAGCTAGAGGCAAATGCAGGGAAAAAGACCTGTGTGAACAGAATGTGTGGATGTATACTAAGGGCTGCGTGATCAACCTCAGACTTCTGGTAGCACAAGAGAAGACAGTTTTTAGTGACATGGACCAGATTTGACGATGAAAGGCAGCTGAGAGTAAAGTTCAGTAGCTGAAACCAGTGATATTGAGGATGCAGGCTAGTACTGTTAATACTGGAGAGCAAAGTGCTGTCAGCCTGATTGTGAGGGAAGGGAGAAGTGAAGTTAGTACTAGCACCACAACTAATATGCATCTTCAGATTTTGCCAGTGTAGGAGGGCATGTGTGAATGGATGTGTGCAAAGGGCAAACAGGGATGTAATGCTGAGCAGGGAGGAGAGGGCTGAGTAATGGGGTGATTGTGCAGCTGTCATAACAAAAGATACTTTGGGTAAAAATATTAAAACCAAGTTAATGTCTGATACAAGGCTGTTTTTTCATAGTGTCTGTATAGCCTGGCTCTACAAGTACTAAATAATAAATGCTCATATGCTTCACGGAGGTTCTTGTGTAGTTGAGGCTAAAGAATTCTGACCTAGTAAGTTTCTATAGGTACAAAATAGGAAATAACTAGATGGAAATGGAATAAAGCCATTTTAAAAATATTTGCTGTTGTATTCAGTAGAAGGGGCATTTGCCAAGTATCTAAGTACATTTCATACTTTAGAATTAATTGTTCAAGCTTTTGATATGTATTCAGGAAAAAGTCAAAGCTGTGTAGACCATCAATTTATACACAATAAAGCACTAGTAAGACTGTTTAGCTGCCTTTGCTTATTAATGCATGAAAATAGTACTAATTTCTTTTCTCGAATTTTTCCTTATTTGTGTCTCAATTTGCTTTCAGAATCTTAGATGTTGCAGAAATAATAATTGGAAATTTTATTTTTAAATCTTGGCTAAAGCCTATCAAATTTTATACATGAGGTATGACTGCAGAACTTGAGTAATTGCACAGCAGGGAAAAAAGGAAAAACAGATGCTGTATGATCTTGGACTTGTTGCTTTGTGGAATATGTTTGTGCTATAGTATATACTTGTCTGCCGTAAGTTTTGTCTTTCTTTAAGGCATACAGGTATTACTGACTTAAGTGTTTTTTGGGAATATCTGGCATTGGAATACATGCAGGTGAAGCACAGCTTTTTTAGTACTAGCTAGGGAGAAACTTGTAGTGTTCTGAGGGTTTTCTTGTTTTTCTGTTGCGTTTCTGCATTTATGTGCCATGTTGCACATACCTAGGGCTCTCTGTCAAATGGTTTGATGATCAGGCAGTAGTTGCTTTCTGGACAGTGTGACCTGCAGCATCTGAAATGGCACTAGCAGCCAGCATTCCAGTGTGCTATCACTATTACTGCTGGGTGGTGAGCACTCACTGGTGTGTTACAAGGCTTCACAGCCTCTTGCTGTGGACTGTTGGTGCTCCTGCTAGTTGCAGGAGGGTGAAGGAATCATCTTGACAGCTTGAAGGTAAAGCCATGCTGTCTCCAACTCTGTCTGGATTAAATCATCACAAATCTTTCCTGTAGGAATGCAACCTCTTCAGTCTTGTTCCTTAAATCTGAATGTAAACAAAATATATTTGTATGGGATGAACTAACAGATTGAGGGATTCCTCATCTACGCAAGTGAAAAACCACATCCGGTCTGGCATGACTTGGGGGAAGTTATGGACTCACATCCTGGTGAGGTCTGAGTAATTGATTGAGAATTTATAGCCTGCTTCCCTATTACGCTTGAGGTGGATACTTGTTTTATTCATCCTTTTCCATTAGATCCCAGCTTGAGTCAGAGGGTGTGCACAGAAATTCTGGCTATGGTTGTTTTTTGGAGACAGTGGGCTATGAAAGCTCTTGCTGTCTTTCCTCTGAACTATTTTTTTTTTGCATGTTTTTCCAGTTGCAGCTTACTATAGTTAGAGGGGGGTGTGACATGTGGGTTTTTATTTATTTAACTGTGGTCATTCTTCTGACAATCCAAGGTGTGATGGTTGCTTCTAGTGATTTGAAAAAGGAAACTAGTTACAGGGACATAATCTGTGTATAAGGCTCTACACATCATGATCACAATATACGGAACATGTAAAAACACTTGAAAGTGCTCCCTTCCTAAATGTCTGTGCATTTTCTTGTTTCAAAGTGATACTGTAATGTGCAGCATACAGCATAATCATGTTGCTATTGCTATGCCTCTTTCTTCTTTTTAGATCAGTAGTTTTGAATATATAGGTACAAAATGGAATGAGAAAATAAATTAGCAGTAATAGGAAAAATGTGAGGTACTCATAAATAGATTATCTCTCCAAATGTTATGGAAGTAACAGATACGGGAATTTTGCACATAGCATGAATTTTTATCTGCTTTTTGAAGGCTGCCCTACTTTTTGGAAAAAAAATTGAAGTTTTTAAGAGAGTTTTAGCATTTCAGAGCAGTAGGGATCTTTTTATATACATGTGTAGAAGTAATTGCCAACCTAATCTGTGAGTGATTGGCAGATGTTGGAAAAGAAACAGTGTTCTTAAGTGACTTAAATAGCATCAATTTTTCACTGAAGCATGTAAGGAGGACCACAACCAAAGTAATGACATAACTATTTTTTTGTGGCTTTCATTAAATCCATACCTGGGCTGTAACTCTTCACCACTTACAGCAGCACAGAACATGCTGCCTGTTTAAATTCTTTTCGTGGCATAGATGAGCAAAGAAAAAGGCTGTAACCTTAAGCACAGCAGAATATAGAACAGGGTGCTAGAGATTTGGTCTATAGTTTCTCTTTTATAACTGAGATAAAAAACCCAGCATGTCATAGGTAACTATAGTAAAAGGTACTTTATGAAAGTTCTTAAATAGCTCATATCTGTATGTTTAAATTATTTATTCTATATAAAGGCCATTTGTAAACACAGAGCAAATGGAAAGCTTGTGATAGGATACCAAGGGGAAAAGTTCTCTCTAATAATCATTTTGAGTTTTAAAAATGAGAAAAATCTTCTCTGTACCTATTGCTAACTGTGATTACAGGCCTATTTTTCTTTTTCTTTCTGGAGGTTTCAGCACCTTTTATATCTTTCTTTAGCCAATCAATCACAAGTACTGGATCTTGGGAGTGGTGAGTGGGGTAGTGAGGAACACTGTTCATAACAGCGTCCATATTACATACAAACAGAATAATTCTTTTTATATGGAAATATGTATGAGCAGCACTTTTTGGATTTGAATGTTTTCAAGTGTTCTCTGTGTATGTCCTATGCTTCTGCCTCTTCAGAGCTATTTCTGGTTTTCTTCCAGGACAGAACTTTTTAGGAGTTTTCTTTCTGTTTGTGGGGTTTTGTGTGGAGGGTTTTTTTGGTGCCTTTTTTTTTTTTAATTTGGTTGACGGTTTTTTGTGGGTGTTTTCTTGTTTTTGTTTTGTTTGCTTTAATTTCCTGGCTTTGGCCTCAAGATTCTTCTCTATTGTTTAATAATAAAGTTATTCCCTAATAGACAGCTAAGAATACTGTGTTAGGCATATGTCTGTATTTGTTGAGTATGAAGTGTGTACTTCTGGTTAGTATCATTAACTTTGTAATGTTATAACTAAGGTATTCTGTTCCTGGTGCTGGGGTTCAGCCTAATGGGCTGTCTGGAAGTGGCTTCATGGTGCTGTTAGTTTCCTGAAATGTTCATTTTGTTAGTTTTCTGTAGTTACCAGACCATATGGAAAATGAGATAACCCCCAGAAATAGTAGGACAAGGCAAAATTAAGAAGGACCAGGCTCATGAGAATAGTAATGGAACAATTCTGTTTTCAGAGTTCACCTATTATACAGCAGTTAGTACTGTACAGTAATACAGGCTGGTATGGAAGAAACCTTTTGATTCACTCAGCAAGCAGAAGTCACAGTGTAGTCATCTGCCAAACTGCTTGAGTTAAAATGACTGGTTATTCATTAGTAAATCACCAACACTCCACCAAGGGACCATGATGATGGGGAAGAAAGTACATTGGAGGTGAGTCACAGGGGCCCCACCAGCAAACATTTCTTAGTGGAAAGTATGTATGTGGTGGTGAATCACTAACTCCACCAAAACTCTATGTGTGGCTGTCTTAATGTTTGTGTGATGACGAGTACTGGTAATGAAAAACTTGAGCAAGTGAAAATCAGCACACTATAGAATACACTGTATGATTCTGGCTAGTATTTTAAACCTGAATATGTTTTGTCTAGCTACAAGAAAATGTACTTTTAAGAGGCACAGGTTTTTTTTCTTTATGTCTTAAGACTTCCCCTCCTCTGCCAAGAGACATATTATCTGTCCAGGTTTTTGCCCTCAGAAGGCTTTTCTACAAGACGGATGACACTTGAAGTATGTAAAGTCATTTAAGGTTTTGGTGTGTAAGGCACTGTGATTGACTTGGTGACATTTTGAAGGGAGGAGAGGAAACCCCCCTCAAGTTCTGTGTTTTATCTCTTCATTTAGTCGTGTATATCAAAGATGTTATCTGACTTTTTGCTCCAAGAAATTTTAGCCTAAGATAGATAAAAATATTACATAAATGGTGATAAATGATGTAATTCTCACATAAATCTGTATCAAAATAAAAGAGGCTTGGGTACAAGAATGTCCTAATTGGCCAGGTAAATATATGCTTTCAACTTCCTAATTTTTCCTTTCTGCTTCATAGGGCAGCTGTTTTCTTTCCATAGCATTGTTGCTTCTCACCTGTCCTGTTCAGTGGGACTCTTCTATTCTTAATAAGACTTGATCTATAAGAGGGCTGGTTTCTGTCTCTGCAATCGTTCTTCATGGTGGTTTCCAAATTTTTAATTTGCAAACATTTTGAAAATCTGTAGTGACATTCACTTGATAGGCTTCTAGAAAATTTGTCTGCGTAGTATATTGGACTTGTGAGTGGCAATATTGAGGCTTTTTTCAGTTTTGAAGAGAGCTTTCCTTTAGTTAAATGGGGTCCTGGTAGTAGTTAGGCAAAAGAAACTATTCCTTGTGGTAGGATAGAAGATCTTGCATATGTGAAATAGCAAACACCATGTATTATTTATTGACAGAATTGAATAGGCCTTATTAAATGAAATTACTGTATGTTTAGAAGTTACTGGCAAACGTGCATGCTAGACAAGTGTTGCTTCATGAGGAGAAACTGGAATAGTCCTTAAAATAAAGCATTTTTTAACTAACAGAACTTTTCCAGGAAGAAATGATTTCAAAGAAAGCTGTTTACATGTCTACATACTGCTTTTAATTGGGGGAGGGGGAATGATAAAGCAAAGGAATGGCAACAACCTGAGCAGAATGGATCCTCTTTGAAGAGCAATGTGCCCATTATGAAAGGTTAGTTTTTTCAGATCTTGGGGATTGCTTTTGAAGCACAGTGATGAATCCAAGGACTTTAGGAATATCCAGAAAATCATGATGGGAGGATATTATGGAGAAGACTTTCCAACATGCTTTTTGAAACCAGCGACTGTGGTAGTGAGTCCTTGTTGTTATCCAGAAAGGTTTCTGATAATCTTAGGGACATAGTAACATGGTGTTTGGGCTTTTAGTCTCTGTGTCCTGCCCTGTTCAAAAGGGAGTTAAGTGTGATGCTCTTTGGACTTCAATTTTTCTGTGCAGGCTGTTGGAGTTTGAGTTGTGGGGAGCTGAAAAGATGCACTCATGTAGTGTACTGTGCTTTAGCCAGACATGGGTATGTGTTTTAGCAAACATGAATGTAATATCTAGATGACAGTATGTGTGCAGTGTGCCAAGTATGGCTTTGCATCACTTGGATGGAAGCCACTTTCATCTTTAAAGTCACCTGTTAGAGTGGCAGCTGGATAATACTTTCAGCACTTTCAGCACCAGTGAGCTCGTGTAAGCTGATTGCAGTTTTAAACACCTAACGAAAACGATGAGTGGAGAGTTTCTGGCTCTTTTCATGTCTGGCAAGTGGGTTACACTTTAGAACAAGTGGAACTGCTCTCCTTGTCTCAGCAACTGTTTGTGACAAAATGAGGATATGGAAGATGAACAGAATTCCTTCACTGTGCACTTCCCTAAAGTGATTCTGCAGATGCAGAACTTATGTTTCAGTTGCTCTTAATATTTGAGTAGTGACCTTTAAGTAAATGCTTTTATGAGTGTGGTGATATGAGCATAGCACACACACATATATATGCTCACTACCTATGCTCATGAAGCTTATCTCAATCAGCAGTGTTCAGTTTTGTCCTTTTAACTCTAAGGAGTTAATTTAGTTTTATTTCGAGTTAACTAATTATATCGCCAATATCCTAATTCAAGATGCTTTAAATAGGGTAGCCACTAGTGCAAATGGCGTCCCTGACTTCTCACTCTTGTTTCACTTGGAGTGCTGTTTCTTTTGGTACATCTTGGCATGGGAGTGCACATCAGGAATCTAAGTTCATTTACCAGTGCTGCCATGAAATGTCTTTTAATCCTTAGCTATAATAACCATATTTGTTTAAACTACCCAAAGAATGCATTTGGAGAAACCTGCAGGTCGTTGGTGTTAGTCCAGCTAGTATTTCAGCATGGAATGTAATGAAAACAGTGAAATTAGAACGAAATAGTTATTCGGAATGAGTAAATTGCCATCAACCTAACAAGGAAAACAGAAGAAGAAGTTTATGGCCACACTGGCATGTGACTGTAGTTAAGGAGGTGAAAATTATACAGCCTAACTGTCCCATGCATATAGTATGTCCATTAAACATTAAAAAAAATAATCTAAGAAGATGGTCAGATTTAAATGCACTTAAAGCAATATAAACAGTATGATGCAATAGTCTCTATGCCTGTTGTTAAGAACACATTTTGTAGTAGACTCATAACACACTGGAGTACCAAATACATGAAAAGTTTGTACATGAGACATGCTTATGAAAAAGCAGGTGTTAATGTGAGTAACATATGAAATGGAAGAGAAGAAAATAGATTAGCTAGATATCAGAGAAAAGCAGGTTGCAGCTTTATGGGAAGTGAAGTGCTGCTCATTTAAAGGCTGTGCTGCCAAAGAACTGGTTATGGATGAGGATAATGCTGTATGCTTGCAGCAGTGATCAGTGTCAGCCTTTGAAGAGAGGAGTCTAAAACGTGCTAGTTAATTTATTTAAAGCTTTGGAACTGGTTCTGTTAATATTATTTGCCTGACTTTCTGCAGGTTACCTTGAGAAGCAATGTAGGGAAATGCTGGCAACTCCTTCTCCAAAATGCCAGGATCCAAAATACAATTTAGTTTTTGGCTAATGTTTCATGTGTTTAAGCCCTTCAGGTTTTTTTTCCTTCTGAAGTAATAAAGAGAAGTGTTTTGTTTGTTTGTTTTAATTAAACCAGAGACTCACATGTAATCATGACTTTAAAGAAACTGAAGAAACACCTGGATGTCAGCAGTCAGCAAGGGCAGATGGTCAGAGTGGATGGTATAGATCATCAAGTTCCTCTAAATTAGAGTATACAAGTACAAAAACTGATTAAAGTGACTGCTTGAAAATTTCTGCCCTTTTTCCTGTTATTGCAAAGATGTATTAGATCTACTATCACTAGTGGAGTGGCTGTGGAAGTACAGTTGCTCTGTACCTTAGCAGCGGTAGAAAAACCTTTGTGAAAAACCTTGTTTGTTGTTAAGAATCCAGCATTTCATTATGTGACTGATTATTCTGAAAAGTGGATTATCTGTGATCAGCAAAAGGCTAACTCTAAGTAATTACTGGAAGACTATACCTGGGCAGCTAACATCAGACATACAGTGAGGTGCTGAATTGTCACTGTGGGTTATTTGTAAAGGGTTTTGTTTTATTGAGAATAAGACAGATTATCTGTCCGAAGCTGGTCTCTTCCCTGTAAATGGTGATAGCAAGCATGTTTTGATGATGGATTTGGCCTAGCTCTTGCATTGATTGGAAGATCAGGGTTGACTGAAGAGCAGGATTCCTAATTGTCTATCAAGCTCGTCTTTTTCATTGTTTGAGAGTTAAAGCCTCTGTTACAGTAATTAGTACTTGCTCAGAGCTTGGTTCCCTTGCATAGTTGTCTACTAGTCAAAAACTGCCTTGACAGCCTTTGCTCTTTGCTGATCAGGCATCATGGAGGAATTCAGCTGTCATTATCAGTCCCATATGTGAGGTACGGCAGGACAGAAATACAGATAGCCTGAAAAGATATTGTTATGGAAACTTAATTACTTAAGGAATATTTATTGTATTAGAATGCTATTCTGGGCTTGGTTTTAGCTAATCTATTGTAATAGAAGTGCTTGAAATAACAAAGACTTGTCAAAAAATGCAGGCAGCTTTAGCATAACCCTATCACAACAGCAGTGCCAGCCTTTCCAAGGGCTGACAACCATCAACAGCCTCTAGCATAAGAACACTTAAATAAATGCTGATGCCTAAATATCAGGAGGCTACTAAGGAAGTCAGAGATAACCTTCTTGAAGATCACTTACAGGGGCCTAGTCCTTGTGCTTCTTGTGAATCATTACTACTTGAACTCAAAGTTAAAGATCATCTTTGTGGGGAAAAATGGGAAAGGCTGATCTGAATTGAAAAAAGAAGGTAATATGGAAAACCAAAACTGCTGCTATTAAGAACATAGGTTTAAAAATATCTCTACAGTGTGTCATTTTATTTAAGGTAAATAAACAAATCTTACATGAAGGCTAATAGCAGAAGTTTTATTGGAGTTGTGTAGTGACAGTCTAATTAGTGCACAAAAACTTAATCTTACATTTTTGCCATGAGTGGTTTATGGACCATTTGGAATATGTAGATAGCACATAAAGGAAAAGATCAGCAGGATGGATGGTGGGATGGCAGACAACTGGTGTGTTATGGCCATTTTGAGTTTTGGGGTGGATTTGTTTAGAGGAGAATGAGCTAAGGGGCAATAGAAGAGGATAAAAATAAGAGGTTTGAGAGACAAGGCTGGGGAAGAGACAGTACGTGAATCTTGCCATTCTCTTGCTGTGATCTTGGGCTCTTTCTTGCTGTCCCAGCAGTGAAACAGCAGAGATGGGCCAGGACTCAGTGGTTTGTGCTGGGTATGAGGAGAGGAAGGAGGTGGAGAAGACAGGTAAGAGTAGGCTAGCAGTGCCGGTAAAAGAGCAGGATTAAGCAGTGGCTTCTGCATCATGGCTCTCAGGAATGGCTGCTGCCCTCTGTACTTAAACCTCTTTGTCACTGTAATGGAGACCAGAAGCAGCCTGGCTTTGCAGGGACTAGCAGTCAGTCATGACTTTTTCCCTGCTCCCATGTGTTTGCTGTCCAGTACACTTTGTCTGGTTTTGATGTGTCTAGACTTGAGTCTGGTGGAGGAGGTTGCTGTTCAAATTAACTAGGATGCTGCCAGAGGCTCATTCACAGTAAAAGTTTGAGGTGTGTTTTGGGAGAGTGCCAAGCCTCCTTTGTTAGAAGCTGTAAAACCAATAAAAATAGTAAGTCTTCTGTTTGCAAAAAACGATTGGAGTATGCAGTCTGGCTAACGTGTGGCTACTGCTGCTGGAATTTGAACATAAAGTGCTGATCATAGTGTGACTAAAGACATGAATATTTAAAAAGTATTAAAAAAGGAATGCAATGTGTAAGTGCGAAAGTCTTGCAGTGAAACTAGGAATGTTTTCAAAAGGCAGAAATGGCATTGCTTTGGTATCAAGCTGTTTCTGATTGTATGCCACTTTCAGACTTTTATGACAAGCTAGAAAATTCTCTTGAGGCAAAGCTGGAACATTCAGGCTTAGTGAGTGAATAGTAGTAATTTGTTTTTTGCCATCTGAAGACCTGCCCTATGTTATTGAGCATGACATAGTGAACCTGAGCTGAGAATGTGGTGACTGTACTTTTTTTGACTTCAATTTTTGTGAGATTATGGTAGGAGATTGTATTGCCTTTTCTGCTCACAGTTTCTGGGCTGCATCACACTTACCTGTTGAGAAAGAAGTGTCCTTGACCAGCAAGTACACACATTGTATAGCAAACCTACTGCAATGATTAGTTGAAACTCTCTTGTGCAGATCAATCCCTAAATCTTTGTTGCCTTTTCACAGGTTACCTGAAACAGGAATATTACCAGTTTGGCAGGAGACCAGCCAAGGCAATAACATGCCTCATCAAATGCTTACATAATGTTGTCATTAGAATAGCTAATGTTTTTTTCTTGTTATCTGACCTAGCTCCTTGCATGACATATAGATTAGTTTTATCTGCACTGTGTGAAATTAGAAGGAACAAAACCTGAAATAAAAAGTAGCTTATCAGCTCCTGTTCTGCAGAGGCAGAAATAAAAACTGTGTAAATATTGGCTATGTTTCAGCATCCTGTATTACAAAACATGTAATGCAAATATGTACAGGGAAAATGAATAGGGGATTGTACTTTTAAACACAAAAGAGCTGAGGGAAGAGACAAGGCTCTGCATGAGTATCAGCTGTGAGGTGCACCCATCCCTGTTAGGGCAACATGGTGTCCACTTTTCAGACTGGAAGGTTTGTGCTGTACAATTTTTCAGATTTGTAGGTGCTAAACTTTGTAATGATCAGCAGGTCCAGCTTTGTCTTTTCAGAAAGAATTCCCCCTTCACTGATTTTTTTCAGATATTAGTAGTGTTCTATTTAGTATAGTATTCTGTAGTATTCTTTAGAAAGTACAGTTGTTCGCTATAATGGAGCGTGCAGGGAGGACTTGGGCTTAAGCGTTACTATTGGATCAAAGATAAAATTACCAGTCAGTGAAAGGAGAAGTTAATGTTTATGTCCTGGCTGCTTATTTGGTTCTCCTAATAGGTTTTGCAGTGTTGGGAATAATGTTTCTGAGCAATACTAGTCACTGTCTGAATCTCTGTGGTTCATGCATTGTAATGATACGGAAAGTGATACCTTAGAATATGTGGATGTAATAAATTCTGTTTGTGCTACTACATGGTTGTCTGTAAAGTGTGTGCTAGTAATCTTTATCCTGAAGTTTCTGTGTAAACAAGGAATACCCTTTAGTATCCTGAACACACCAGAAAAACATTTTCTTTGTCAAAATTTAAGTAGTTTTTGAAGATGAGTAGAATTAATCAATAAAAGGGAGATAGACCTATGGACCAGATAATTACTTGAAATGGGTATTACAGGTTACAAAAATAACCTTGGGCCTGATCAAGTAGTTTTCCGTTACCAAAAACAGGCAGCTGACTTCTGACTCTTGGGAATGAGTTGCCTCACTCTGCTTTTGCAAAAACAAAACTCAAACTCTCAATTTCTAATTATTTTGTAGGTCTGTAAGACACTCATTCTTGAGTATCTCCTCCATAGCTTGGAAGCAATTTTTGAATATAGAGTTCTGACCTTCGGTTTGGCTGTTGCTCTTCAGTTTTGCAAGTTAAAGTGAGGCAGTTGGCTCCTTGTGATCTCATCATGCCAAACCACTTCTATTTATACCTGCGCACCATCTTTAGAAATTCAGTAGGGCGTTTGTAAGGAAATGCCTGCTGCTTTGGCAGCTGGGTGGGGAGGAAAGGAGGTGTACTGAACTGTGTATTTTGGTAGACCCCGTGAAAATTACTCCTTGTGGGAGACCTATGTGTTCTGAGTAATCAGACTGCGTGTCTCCGCACCAGTCATAAGTGGGACTGGAGCTGGTGGGGACAGTGTTGCTAACTTTAAACTACACAGCTTGAGTAATAAAAGCAGCGTAGCTATGGCAACACACAGCTCTGTTGGACTAGGGACTCTTGAGGGAAGCTTTGGAGCCCGTGTTGGACTCCAGGTTGTTGTAGTTATGCTCTCATCAGTACTTTGCAGAGATGAGTATAAGGTAATTAGATGCATATCCCCCTGAGGAGGGATGTGGGTCTTGCCTATCATTTGGGAGCAGTCAGACTTGCTGAAGGAGAGCTGTGTCATGCTGCTGTCTTCAGTCAAGTCCTTGGGGCAGGAAGGAGGATGCAAGGGGGCATTGCTACAGGTGATGGTAGCCCTGGCTGGTGGTGGTAGAAGGGTGATGGATCATCACTCAGGAAGGTTAAGAGTTTTAGTGTGAGGTAAGAGGAGAGGAGAAAATGTGGAATTGTTTAGCGAAGCTGCAAAAATGTAGGATCTGTCACCATTAAAACCCTTCCCAGGCTGGAGGAGTTAAAAAGGAGGGAAGGGAGGAACAGCACAAATGGTTATTTCTGGATGTATTTGTTACATATATTTTTCAAAATGAATATTTTTTCAGACTAACATACTTGGCTGTAGTTATTGGAAAGCTTCATCTTTTCTATAAAAATCTGAAATTCTGTGGAGGGAAAATGTTCTCATTGAGAGCAGGAAGTAGTTTCTCATTAATAATTATTACTAAACACATGAAGAGTCAATAGTTGGAGCTAAATAGGTCACTGTAAGCTAGATCAGGACAGCTGACTATAGAAAGGTAAATATACTTGGTAATAGGTGGTAGAAGTGCTGATATTTGTTTACCATTTACTACCTGTAGTTTAACTACCTGTAGTTTATGAATTGTTGGGAATGGTATGGCTATCAAGAAGGCAGACAACCCATTTTGTGCAGTCCAGCCTGTGGTAGTCTGGGTCAGATCAAACAGCCCCTTCAAGGGAAGGGAAGGCTCTTCTTCCTTAGAGCAATGACCTTGCTCAGGAAGAACACATTTCAGGAGTACAAGGGCAAAGCAGGGACACAGCTGGAGAGATGGGAATTGGGGATCCTCACAGCAAGAAGGCCAATCAAGAAAAATTGTGGTGAAGCAGGACTTTGCCTTCCCAAGAGAAGCGGACTTAGAGCCAATTATAATACTTCAGTGGGAATGTGGAGGCTTGTATCAACTTGAGAAACAACCAGGAATGGATCAATTAGAAAATGAGGTTGACAAATGGGTCGTGTCCTTTCCTTTTTTCCCATCTGGTGCAGCAGATGTCTATCTTTTTCCTGTTTGTTTTAGTTATATTGAAGCATTGCTTTAGTCGTTTTAATCTTTTTAGCAACTTCCAGCAAGTTCACTTCGGTAAATATAGACGTGAAGCAGAATCCACAGAAGCAGCCAAACCTTGGTTCAGTTATATTTGCCTCAGCTGTGAAGTACTGTTAAAAGCAAGGAAGAGACTTCTTATGATCAGTGTTGTAAGAGCTACTTGTAACTCATTGGGAGATCAGTGATAGGAAACACAACTGTCTCTGGTGTTGGTGAGGAAGGAATATGCCATTTGGTCTTTTTACACTGCTGCTTTGCTTTCAAGAAAGGATGATTCTATTTTGTCTCAAAGGCTGGACTGATCCTGGATTTTGTTGTAATGATCTTTACTTAGATATTTTTTTGTAACAGTAATGTTATCTGCAGAGTTACTTTAGCATTACATGAGAAATGCAAAGGTGGTTTTCAAAAAAATTACTTTTCACTGTATACACCAAAATAGAATCCCTTGTTTATAAAGATTTTCACTTCATTGCATCTTCTCAAGGGACCTAGGCATATTTTGTTTCAGTTTTCCTACACAACTGGGAAAAAGAAACTCTCATTACTTATTCAATTAAATTAGTTTCTATAAATTAATCAGGAGTAATTGTGTTTATATAGGCCAAAACTTTCTCAAGGGAACATTAAATGGCAAGTGATTTAAAATATATATTTAGAAATCAATGGCAGTGATTTGAAGATACCCATCGAGATGTGTGAATGGCAGTAGTGTAGCTGTGTCAGATTTATTACAGAAGTTAGAATAAATAAAAAAAAACTGTTAATTTACTTTAACAAAGAATAAAAAAATAACAAGCATGGTTCGATAAGCCACAAGGTTGAGTCTTGCTGAAAGTATATAATGAAATAGAGATGCGATGTTAGCACTAAAGAGTATAGGTCGGATTTTTTTCCTTCTAGGACACTGAGCATGCAATCCTAATTGAGACCACAATCTGTATCCTAGGAATCCTATTCCATGTTAGAACTGGTTTCTGCTGCAGTTTCTAGGTGTTTAGTTGTTCTATTAGGCAAGTGTGTGTATTTGTGTCTGTGTACATATAGAAAGGATATAAAGCACTCTTATGGAAGTCAAATTGTGATGTAGTAATAATATGCGAAATTCAGTCTCCTATCCTTTGTTCAGAGAATGGAGTTGCATCTGGTACCTGTTATTTTGCTTCTCCCTTTGGCTGGTCAGGTTGTATTTGTTCTGTCTGATCCTCATAATTTTTTTCTGTTCTCCCTTCTGTCTGCACAGTCTAAATCCCTCTCACTGTTTTGCCTTGGTTCTTATGACTGATGGGACACTCCTCTAATAGTGTGGGGTTTTTTTAGTATGGTTGGCTGGGATTTTTGTTTGCTTTTTTGTTTTTTCTTCTTGTGCAGTAAGTAAAACTGAACTCAAATGAAGCAAATTGAGTTGTTTTTTATTATGCTATGCTTCTATGAAATAAATACAGGGTTTTGACTATGTCCAACACAGAACAATAAATTAATATATATATATATAAAAACTCTGGTTTCTGGGATGGTTTTTTTCATCTGAAATTTGTTTAGTCCTTTAACTTTACTAGATAGTGAAGATCAGTGAGTAGCTGTTTTTGTTAGTGTTCCATTTTTTTTTACCTAATCTTGTTGTTACTATGTCTTATTAAAAATACAAGACAAAAAATGGAGCAAATCATTTGATTATTAACAGTTCATTAGGCTTAAAACATGAATTAGAGCCAACTTCAGCTTAGAGATTCATTCACGTGGCTCACACGGAGGTTGGTGAGAGGCACATGCATATTCACAAATCCAGAATTTGGCTCTTTGCCTGAGTTTTTAGTCGACCAGTGTTCAGTGAAGGCTCCAAGGTAGTAGATCATTTGTTATTTACAGCAGATAATGAAACATTACTCTGATTTTATTCAAAGCTATGTTACATAAAGTCTTTAAAGTGGTAGAATAAAAAATACTGCTCTAATAAATTAAAACATAAATGAGAAGAAGCTGTATATTTTTGTAAGTGAATTAACATATTTTTTGAGACATGTTTTAACTGTAAAAACAAAATGACAAAATACTTGCTTGGACTTCAGATTTCTTTGGTGTGGCATTGGACTCTGGCTGTATCTGAGTCACAGGTGTAGTTGCTTTCCTCCCCGCAACTGGCTGCTCCAGAAATGCCACTTGGAACTGGAAACTTTCAAAAATATTTCACAGCATTCTTGTGGCAAGAAGTGCTTCTCACCATGTGAAGTTTTTGGATCATTGGGCTGAAGGGAATGGCATGAGTTCTGTAAGGTGAAGCTGCCCTTGCTGCTCTTGGAAGCCACACATGGCTCACACAGAGTGCATGGTTCTGAACCCCGCTGCTGTTACCCCTTTCCAGTGAGCTGTGCCTGCCCCGTGGGGAACATGTGACTCTCTGCATGCATGAGGCATCATTTGGGAAGGGCTACACACTTTTCAATAAAACTGTTATTTAACAAATGGGGTCCCTCCCCTTCCCTCTTTCTGCTGGATTTCTTTTCTAAAGTACAAATGGTAATGAGAACAGCTGTAAAGGCTGAGCTGGAGAGGGGAAAGAGCATGCATTTTGCTGTCCCAGCATAAGCTCTCTTTAATGACTTTTGAAATAAGTTGATCAGTGACTAAAATCTTCAAAACTTGGTTCTCCTTGGGTTATCCCCACTGTCAAGGGGCACTGGTCTCCCTCCCTCTGGGTAGTGCGATATTTCATCATCCAGTACTGTGGCCACGATATCCAAATAGGTGCTGCATCATGTATAATTAGAGTCCAACTATCATCTGCCGTGCAACCACAGCAGCAAAATTGCATCATCATGTCACTGTGTGAAATACAGGAAGTCAAGTTTGGTGTGATGAGAATTTTTATAAAAGCAGATGACTTTCAGCTCTTATACAGGTGATTAATTTTCTCAATAAAACTTATTGTCTCTTTCTTGCTACAACCAGAAATCACTTTAATGCTGAATGGCTTTAGTCTTCAGTAGAGTTTCATTTAAGGAATTTCCCCATCCTTGCCTGCACACTGGATAGACCAATGCCCTAGAAATCAAAAATAGACATTACTGTCCCAAAGGCAATGTCTGTCTGCCAGAAGTATGTATGACTTGTTTGGTGGCAAGTGTTTTAGAGTTGTGAGTATGAACTCATTTGGAAAAATGGAAAACCCGATCTCTTCTCCTAGCTTTAATGCTGTCCCTCTTCCTTGATTTTTGTACTTGTATTATGCCCTATGAATTTTAATATTTTTAATTTGCATCCTGTGGTAGGTACATCTGTGGTGCTTCTAACCCACAGTGAGGTTCTCTGCAGCAGATGTTGACAGGCTTAGCTGTTTGCCTCATAGAGATGTGCATCCTGCTATGCATGTATATTACAATCCAAATCATCCCTTTAAGATACTATTCTTTGTGCAGCTTTAAATATCTGCAGGGTATCTCTAGATCTAAGAAGATGGGGAGATCCTAAATTCCCCTGACCCCACCAGTATTTCCATTGAAAATGGAAACATTCTGTCATAGTTGAGCTTGTGAAAGGCTGAAGGTGACAAGGAATATGTGGTTTTCTTTTAAGACGTTTCTTTTGGGGGGAGGGGAGCATGGACTGCTTTTTATATAAAGCATATTTTGCCTCTTTTAATTGAAAGTTTTCTTGGAGGTGTGGACTGAGTAAAAACTAAAACCAACAAGTGCCCATGGCAGGACTTATGCAGAAACAGGTGTGATAATCTGCCCTTTTTTTATTTCCATAGTTACAATGTGAGTAATCACACATAAGTTGGGATTATTTTTAAGAGGCGGGAATGCTAGACCAGTCGACAGATTAGTTACATGCAGAAATAAGTTTTGTAAATCTAGTAGGTACCACACAACAAACCATAAATCTCAGGAAAACTCATGTTTTCCCCTTTCATATTAATTCTTTATTTTCTTAAGTGAATTTGACCTTAGTACTGCAGTTCAAAACCATATCGTATTGCTACTCTGCTAGTTGCTTGAAGTGTATATCTTATTACAATGGGTAATAAATCTGGAAACCACCTTTTAGTTTTCTTAACTGGGGTGCATGAATAAACTTGAAAGCAAGAATTCATCAAAACCCCAACTTTTTATTGGAAATACTATTCACTGAAATGTTCTGAGTGAATGTTTACCATAGCACAAGATCTAACAAATAATTTAAATTCAAAGGTAATTTAATTTTGTCACTGCAGCTGAAATAGCGGTTTTTAAAATTAAATATTTAAAAGAAGACTTGTTAGGCTGCTTCCCATTCCTGTTTCTCCTTTTCTTATCTTAAGGTAAATGGACAAGATCAAGTAACAATTAAAATTCAAGTTATCGCTATGTAATGCCTTGTGTGTACACATGCACTTCCATCTCTCAATGACGTATTGAAGAGATTTTCTTGTATATCTTCATGTTCTTTTAATAGTATAATTTTCTGAGTTCTTTCATTTTTTAAAATCTTCATTATATTATTCTACTGCTTTTTGTGTATTTCTACTGATTAAAAAAATGAAATAAATCTTCTGCATATCTGTCTTGAAATCCTGAGGTCATTGGAAAAGGTTTCACTAGCCTGAATAGTTAATTGAAGCCAATTATAATAGCTTCAGGTATGCCAGAGTTTACAAGTCAAGTATGCTGAAGTGACGGTTTAAAAGAAAATTTTCGAAATTTGCTTGTTGAGTGGTAAAGTGAATTTTAATGTAAGTTTGAAGGCACAGAAATTTGTATACAGCAAACTTTAGTGTGTGCATTGTATACCAAATCAATAGCTGTAAAGCTGAAAGGTTGCAAATGTAAACCTCTAGAGATATAATAGTTTTGAAACTAAAGTGTAAACCTTCCCACAAGGTGCTACATGTGGTTTTACATTTCACAGTGAACCTGCACAATTCCAGTGGAAGGCTGGACAAAACCTATCTTGACACAGGATTTTCCCCAGGATTCATTTAAATCTTGATTTGCTACACGTGAAAAATGTTGGTCTGTAGGCAAATAAATGACGAAGTAGAATACTGAAAGACTTGGAATTTTGTTTTATTCATCTGAAATGTTTCCTTTGGGTAGAGCTGATTCAAATAAAAGGAAAGGCTTAGCAAAGAGGAGATCTCAGCTACGGCTGACTGGCAATCAGCCTGCACATTCAACCCCAGTTTATGGATTATTGATTGGAGAGGAGATGAAGAGCAGCTCCTATTCTCAAGACAAGCAGACTGCCTTACACAGAGTGCATCTTAACTTTCTTTCTTAATTAGCGTGGAATACATAATGTGTGTGGAAAAAAGGAGGTCTTGTTAACAGGTCAGAAGTGAGGTTGGCCAGTGTATTGCCTGTCCCCATGAAAGAAAAGTCAGGAAAGTGAATCTAGAGTTTTCTTTTTTTGTTGTAGAGAAACATAAGTTCATAAACTGTGCATATATTGTGTATATATGTATTTTTCAGTTGAGTACCTCGCAGGTTTAAAAAATGAGTGGTTTATCATAGAAATCTAAATTCACTTCAACAGAAATTCCAAGCTCTGAAATATAAACAGAACTGGCTCTGCAAAGAACAAACACTGAAACCTGATTAACACCTTCCTCCCAAAGAAGTGCAAGCAACACAAAAAACCGACTTGCATCCCGCTCCAGCAACAACAAACCAAGGTCTAAAAAGGATCCATTTGAATTTAATGAAAAATACATCATGGAAGTGGAATTTGGTCAGCATTTTGAAATCATAACCATTTAGGCAGTGTATGAACCTGAATAGTTTTCACAAATAAAGGGAAATGGCATAATATCCCCTCAACCCTCTAAACTTAGTTTTTCTACTATGGAGCGAGTGCCTGTCTGTAGTTATGAATTGAATATATAATACTTTACGTGTTTTTTTTTTTCCCATAGGAGCCTATGGGATTTTGAGTTAAACACAGTTTTCATATCTAGCTGGTAAAGAATATGGGGAGAGATTAAATTAGAGGGCTTTGCTGGCTTCTGCTTATGCCTGCTATAGAAAAAGGGAGGTGAATACAAGATTGATGATACAAAGAAGAGGGGTTGCCCTGATCTGGTAGTGGCAGAAGAGCGGGATGCCACCCTTTCAGGAACTCTTGGTTTTTCCTGTCATCTTCTGCAAAGGTTTTGAAGTCCTATGCTTTTGATATTCTTTATCGTGCTAAAAAGGCCACTTTATTTACTATAATTAAGATTTCAGAACCCAGTAGGTATTAGCTCCTACAAATTAGAGGCAAGTTTAGTTACTTGTGTTGCTCTAAGGAAAATTCTTGAAAATGAGAAATAACATAAATAGATAGGCTTAAGTGCCAGATGACAAAGCAAGGAAGTAGAGAACATCTTGCATTTCAGGTGTGAAATATGTGAGGGCTTGCTTAGTGAGGGTGGGTTTCAGGAAAAAACAAAAGGGGCAGAAATCAATATGAAAACTTTTTTTTTTTCTTCTCATAAATGTGTGTCAAGAGGGGAAGGATGAGGTCAACATAGTGCTTATGATTTAATCAGGATGGGAAATATGCCATATAATACTAAATGTAAGTTGTTTATAATTCTATTTATTTATATTTGTATCAGGATAAAATCTTAGCTGACAAAGGAAAAAAAATAATTGGTTTGAAAGGTAAAAAAGGTCAGGGAGTTGTCTTGGATTTATAGAAAATATTGGGAAAGATAGTTACATTACTTTGCAACACGATGTTTTTTAATTTGATCAGTAATAATGATTTGATATCTGCAGGCTGCTGCTGTCGGGAAATTTTGTGGGAAAACTGTCAGGGAGATTTATTTGGTGTCTGACAGACTTGACAAGGGCAGATACTGGGTTCTGGTATAAACCTAATTTTAGTGTAAAGACAGGAATAGTTTACTGCGGTTGACTGACCTGCAGGATTGTGGAAGTGTGGCAAATGGTACGTTGTGTATGTTGTATTAGTTCCTTCCCTCAAAAAAACACAACGAACTAACAACAGAAAGAAATACTGATTTTTTTCCTTGGAAGTCCCATACCTGGCAGCCTGATTGCAGCAGTGCTGCTGTGGTTGTCCTGCCAGGCGCTGACGTGGTGGGGTCTGTGTGAGCAGTAACCCAGGCACTCTTGCACCAGGCTTTTTTCAGTGGGCCAGTGAAGTACCTGGTCACTTCACAAGAGCATGAGGGTGACTTTAGTAGGAGTAATCATGTTCCTTGTGTGATACACGGTGCTTCTGTCAAGGAATTGGCAAGCATGGGGATTTTCTGACCACCTTGAGCTGATGTGACTGTTATTTGATGACCCAAATGAGCAAGGTGTTTGCTAAGCTAGGTACTTGTTTTATTAAAAGTACTTCTGATAGATTTATTGTCTTACCTTGAACAAAGGTCACCAGAAGTGCTCTAATGCAATATGTTCTTTTTGTCACAAAACACTATTTAGTCTAACCTGAAATGTGAATATCTTGACAAGCATCTACTGGAAGGCAGCATGACTTTTAGAAACACATAACTTCGTTCTTGTCAGCTCATCAGAAGTGTTTTGGGTTTCCAGCACATGCTGCTCTTGGCGGAAGGTTGCAGGTCTACTCATGTCCTTGTCACAGCACTGGGAATCACAGAACCAGTGTTGAGGAATACATTCAGTGCAGGTAGCTCGGTGTGCGGCTGCAGTGGGAGCTGCAGGTTGAGCTCTGTGTGGCAAGATCCCCTGGTGAGAGTCTGTGAACTGTTGACCCTTTGAACAACAAAGGGCCCAAGGACCTGTGCCCTCGTCAGGGGAGGGACACTGAGAGATGCAGCAGGAACCAAGGACCCCAGACTTTGCCATGTTTAGACTGTGAGGGGATAAAAACCGTGTGAGGGTATAAAACCCTAGGGGTTTTCGTTGTCCCAGGTCTCTCCTTGGAGGCACCAGCTCAAGCTGTTATTTAGTTATTGCACCAAGATTAAATTATTTTAAGGATTAAGACGTGAGAGACTCTGCTCTAGGAAATCTGGAGTTGAGCTGGCAAGGAAACCTGTCTGCCTGTGTGACTGTGGGATATGTAGCTGTGAAGGGGCTTTGGTCCCAGCTCACATGATGGGAATGTGTCTGCCAGAGTGGTTCCAGGGTGGTTGGACAGGGAAATTTCCATAATACCTGCTGGGCTCTAAGGTCTGCTTCCCAGCTTTGATTTAGTGTCTGTTCCACACTTGTTATGCAACAACAAATCTGAAATATGTGTATAGACCTTTCCACAAAATAGAAATTCTGAGTTTCACATGCCTGTGTCTATTGAGGTTTTGGTCACTGCAGAATAGGTGGTGATTGAGGAAATTGCATTACACCAAGAAACTGTGTTTTGGAGAGGCTGAGTTTAGGCCTGTGTTGAAGAGTTGATGTTTTTGTTTGAATATTTTACTTTCAGGAACAATTTAGACAAATGGTGGCATAATGTGACTTAGTCACTACAAAGGCGGTATGTAGACATGGAAGGAAAGCATCTAAAATACTGATATGACATTAAGACAGTTTTTCTCTCTGGTTTAGGGCACAGACCTTTTATTAGGATGTTATCTGTATGAATATTTACTTAGTTGCCATGTTTTTGAATTAATGTGGGTGTAGAGGCTTTTTTCCAGAGCAACCTTCTGATGCTTCTGTATTGCAGTGGTTATATGAGCAGTACTTTATATAAGCATGAAGAAAACACAGATTTGTCATTGAATTGAAATTAAATTCGTGGATGTAGCTCAGAATGAGAGATCCTACTGTACTGCAATGGAAAGAGTTTGCTATTTTCCACCCTGTGTGATTTTTGTTTATATTTAGTACACCTATGTGTTAAACAGCTTTGCAATCTAAGATAGCTAAGGATAGCAATTCATAATAGAAAAAGGCATAAAAAGGCATAGTAATGCAGATAATACTTCCTAGATATGGCTGGGGAAGAGTTCTTTTAGTAATAGGGCTAAAGAATATGTAAGTATTGAATTTTTAATTAATGTACTAATCTTTATGGAAGATGTATGATTGGGAACTACTCAATTCCACCTTCAGGCGTTATTTTGCCTATCCATTCCATGAACCACTGTCTTATTTTGGTTTTACCACCATTTGTCCCTCTTATCACAAGATACACATCTAGAGCTGTATTGCCTTTGTGTGATTAATGCTGTGATAGTCAGCAAAATACATTGTTTTGAAGTCTCTTTTTTAAGATTAAGCTGTATCACTGGCAAGGATTGGCAGCTGTTGAGAATCTAATAGTGAAGATTTTGGTCCCACTGTCTGTGCAAATTTATCACTGAAGTTTACTTTTCTCACCTGTGAAAGTATTTACCTCTAACACTCTCGTGATCTGCAACTGTGTTCCTGTCTTTATCAGAACAACATTGGTTTGTGTAGATATATTAACATAGAAATTCACAGCTGATGCAACAAATCATGGTTATAAAGTAAAAAGGCAAACGAGGTACCCCTGAAAAGTAATCAGGATCTCGTTACCTGTTTTGCCATGTTTTCCATGGGTACATGCGGCCTTTGGATTATGATTTGAAAAGATCTGGTGTGCTGTGTGTGCCACTTGTTATTCATCACGTCCTCGGCAGACTGTTTTTTCTCACTGACATACCTGTTGTAGGGAGATGTCAATAACCAGTATTGATCAACAGGAGAGTTGTTCAGGTCTGGATCATTTGGCTGCTGCATGTACAGACCAACTTGCACCACTTTGCTAGGAAGCATCCCTGAAGTAATTTATAATTCTAAATTTTCATGGAGCCTTTTAGAGACATACAGTACTGCCAAGGTACAATTAATAACTTGAAGCATCTTGAAGGTCAGTGATAGATTTCCTGAGATGGAAAACTGTCATTTTACGTTTTCTCAATTCCTGGTTGTTTTTGCCGCTGTCCCCCGGACTGCAAAACAATATGCAGTCAGGCTTCTTTTTCTCTTCATGTGGTTTGGGCTGTTTATTTAAAAACAACAGTTACTACAATTGGTTTTTTGCTGTATACTGCATACAAACATGTGACTTGATAAGACATAGAGCAGAAATCATAAAAAAATATATGCAAAATTCCAGAAAGGAGTAGATGAACACATTCATACAGTAACAGAGCTTTATTTGGCATAGAGATTCATCCAGGTAAATGAGTCATAAGCAGGAAAGAAAGATAGCAATCATAATCGAAGGAAGTTAGTTGTGGAAAGGGACATCTTAACTCTCACTTGTGTTTGTTTGGGTTTTTTTTAACCTTGGCAACTTATTAGTTTTGTTTTACCTTGTCCTTATGTTGTGAAGGAAATCATACTTCTAGTTCCAGTTTTGAACTTCAGACACAAAGGAAAAATTCAGGGAGTTTACCCCTGTCCCCCAAATAGCTACATATAAAAACTTGTTAATGAAAGGCTGTATAAGAAAAGCAGTGTATAAAGAAAAAAATAGCATAATTCTTCTGTATCTTATAGCTAGCTACAGAAGCCCAGAGAGCTTTTCTTTTATTATCATAAAATATACTAGTACACATGCTGCTAATACATATATATTTCTATTCTTTAGTCTCACTGGCCTCCTGATAGGAAATTCCCTCAAATTGCTTACCATGCTTTCCTGTTCTTTTTTTCAGTAGTGTGACAGCTTAGCTTTACTTATGTCAATTTAAGTTAGTTTATGTTAATATATTTGCTATAAAGTATTGAAATGTCTACTGAAAATCCTTTAAGCTCTACCGAAAATGAGATGGCCTGATCTGGAACATCTTTGATAAACCAGCATGACTCATCCCTGTTATGACAGCTTCTCTCAGAAAAGCAGTGAGTGGAGAGATTCTCTGTTTTTTTTGTCAGATAAGGTGTTTGGTTTAATACTTAATTGGTATTTGAATGGTAGACTGGTGGGAATGGAGGTGCAGCAAGACAAGTTTTAGTATTCTCACATAAGGCCAGCATGAAGTTAACTGTGATCTTGAATATTGTCTGAGTTACATTTTTTACTGTGGTATGTAAAGTTAATATATAGGAAATGAAGAACACTAAGTTATATTTGTCTTAAACACTTACATGTCCCGCTTCTGTAAGAATCAGCTCACAATTTCTTCTGGGAACAAAAGAATGGTGTCTTTAAGTGTGGTAAATAGCAAAAATGTCTATAAACAAGCTGAAATAAAAACATAAACTAAACCAATCAAAAGTAAAATAGCAACTAAACATAGAGAATTTTTTTTAGGGGTTTATGAGAAATCCTTCAAGGTTTGGAATGGACAGTTTTGTGGAAATGCCTTGTTTCCCTTTCTGTATTTACTGTATACATATACCTGTGAATTGTTGTCCAGGTGTGGAGGCAGAGGCTTCTTTCTCTGACTTTTCCAGTGTAAGTCCATGATTGGATTTTGCAGCCTGACTGCTTAACTCCACCTTTTTCATGTTTTCTTATTGTTTTGCAGAATACCAGCAAATAACTTGTCAAGTCTGTAGTGAATATAGGTAATGGGATATTGAGTGGTGGAAGTTTCTAGTGCACCTGCCATTTCACTATTATAGTAGTCATCGCTTCTTTCCTCTTGAAGTTGCACCTCTACTTAATAGCCCATCTTACTGGAGCACTTGCTTTCCTTGAGGAGAATAAAATCACTTTCCTTTGACTGGGAGCAGATTTACAAATGTTACACAAAAATGGCATAAATAAGTTTCATTTCGTAGTTTCAGTGAGTAATGCTTTAACCCTGTTAATCACTCATTAAGTCAAATTACAATAAATGAAACTGTTCTGGGATGAGAGATTAGTGTGGCCAAAGGTGATATAATCTAGCCCAAAAGCCATTTTCCAGTTTGTATCAGCTTAAAAATAATAAAAATGAAATAGCTCAATGCTTTTGGGATTTTCTGAAAGTATGCTACAGAGGGATTAATTGAACTGTATTCAAAACAGCAGCAGAAATCTCTGTGCTGTCGTATTTAAATTTGCTGTGGCTGAGGGACTTCTTTTTCCATTCTCCTCCCCCCCCCGCCCCCCCTTTGTCTTGCCTTCTCCTTCTGAAGCTGTGTTTGGGTTTCACTGGGAAGCATGTACTTTATCATGGTAATACTGTTTAGTGTGACTTGACATTTTTTCAGGGAGATAAGGTACTTGGGAGTGTCTCCTTCCAGGCCCAATGACTCAGAAAGCTCTGGAAATATACCATGGTGTCGGAAACTTCAGAAGTATTGCAGGAGGAATTGCTGATGACTAATTCAGTGACAAAACAGTGGGCATCAGATGCATTTTGTGCATGTGGTTCCTCCACACTTGAATTTATTACATGCAGTGTATTTCTGATACACATTGGTGTGATTTGGAGTAGCTACTACCCCCCATACTATTTGTAACATCAATTTATAGACCTGATATGGATCTAATATTGATAATCAGTCTTTGATTATCTCTGTAATATTCTGTCTATTGTATGTTTGCACGAATCATACTGAAACTAACTTTTGTCTACTGTAACATCTCTATTTTGTTAAAGATTAGAAATTATTTGTGTTAATTTAAATGCCAATGAAGAACCTGATGTTAAAAGTTCAAGATCTGTTGCTTAAAACAGATTAAGAGTAATATCTCCTTATGCAGCACATTCCAGTTTAATTTACATGAAAGACTGTCACTGATGAATGCAAACTGAGGTATAGGTTTATATGAAGGACTATAAAGACCCTCATTTAATTATTTTATGTAACTTAGAAACCTGAGAAAAGTAGACAAACTGATACAGTGGTGAGATGACATCTTCTTGTCTAGTGAAGCAGATGTCTTGAAACATGCAAGTTAAGATTCATCTGTCTGGCCAAGTTAAACTTTTGGTTGTTTGTGTAATGTAGGTATGTTAATAAAGATAATGATTTCAGCTTTTTGCTTTTGAAGGCCCTAATGGAAAACATTCTCTTCTGTTATACAGTTGGAACATGACACTAGAGTGCGTTTTCTGTTTATTTCAGTGTTTCTGAGAAACTTAAATTTGAGTTGAATTTTCTTGGGTTCCAACTGTTGAACAGACTATTGGAAATAAGAATTGTGTAAACAATTGAAACAGAGTAACACAGATATGACGAAAGAGGAATAATAATAATGAGTGAATTTATTTCTTGAAATGATTTCAGGGATGCAGTTCTAGTGAGCACCAGTGGAAGAATTTTGAGCTAGGTTTTGCAAAAATTTGTGTGACAGGCAAAGGTCTGGAAACCATGAATTGAGTCTCCATCATGGAGTGAGAAATTCTACATTGAGACTATACCTGTCCTGAGTGTCTTTCAGGAAAACAAAGTTCTATCCTGAAGCAACACTCTGAAGGTGTTATCTGAAAAGTTACCAGGAATGCTGGAGTCTTGGCAGAATCAAAGAAATTAGGAGTGAGGTTCTGAAAAAGTATCCAGATAGATGGTTAACTATCATCTACAATAATAAAATATTACTTCAGGAGCATAAAAGCACAATGGCATTAACTTCACTCTTCCTGTGCTGTTTTAAGCATTTTGACAAAAGCAATCTGTGTATGAACTGAACAATGAGATGTATATTCTGTAATAACAAAAACATCTGTCTTGGATAAATTTGCACAGTTACATGTCTAGGACAAGAAGTGATTCCTTATTTGACTGCAGAGCTTGTGTATCTTCAGGGTTTTAGATCTGATAGAGCAATCTGATCTTGGATAATGCTTTCACTGTTAACTGGTTTAATAACAGCAGTTGTTAGTCGTTTCTGCAAGAGGCCTGAGAAGCTGAAGAAATTGCCATTTATTGTGACCTGATTGTAAAAGAAAAATAGAAAAGTCCATGTTATTCTACTAGATCCTTTTTAAAAGACAGCACTCCTTTCAGAATTTGAAATGTCACTGAGAGGAGCAACACTAGAACCTGTGCAGTGAGTTGGCTCAGGTTTAGAGCTGCTGTTTGCCTCTTAAATTGGAAAGTATTATGGTGTCCCAGTTTTAGCTGAGATAGTTAATTTTCTTCCTAGTAGCTTGTACAGCGCAATGCTTTGGATTTAGTATAAGAATAATGTTGATAACACAGTAATGTTTTGGTTGTTGCTAAGTGGTGCTTACTCTAAGTCAAGGACTTTTTCGATTCCCCTGCTCTGCAACTGAGCAGGTGCACACGAAGCTGGGAGGGAGCACAGCCAGGACAGCCGACCTGAACTGGCCAAAGGGAGATTCCCTAACATGGAGCATTGTGCTCAGTATATAAATTGGCTGGGCAGGCTGTGGTGAGCAGTTGTGCATCACTTGTCTTTATTACTCTCTCTCTTTTTTTATCTCCCTTCTCTTTGTTATCTCACTTTTCTTTGCTATTAATATTATCATCATTATGTTTTACTGTATTTCAGTTATTAAACTTTTCTTACCTTTGTTTTTGCACGTCTCTGCCCCATCCCACCATAGAGGTAGGTGTGTGAGCAAGCACCTGCACAGTGTCTAGTTGTTGACTGGGGTTAAACCACAGCATATGGAAACGAAATTGATGTTAAGAAAAAACAGGGACTGTTGTAACTTTTCTTTTTTCCACTACTCATTAGCAGTGGTGCCAGACAGACCAAAGATGTAAGTATCTAATTAAAAGTGAGTAAATGTCATTGAGAAAAATTTGCAAGAGGCAAATAATGTCAACAGAAGAAAAAATGTCTTACTCTGTTATAAATAGTGTTAGAACTGAAAACATACTCAGACTGGGAACTGAAGAACAGACCGTGGGTCAGATGATATCTCTGAGGTGCTCTGATGTTAATGAAGTGTGGCTCTCACTGCTGCTCCAATTAGAGACCAAATCCTGCAGTAAGTGTCTTTGGCCAGTCTTCAGGAGCATTCCTAGAGGCTGTTGGGAGTTCAGTCTTGGTTCATAGCGGCTTTGGCAAATGATGAGCATGCATCATCTGTCTTTTTTTTGCCTTTTTTTTTTTCTTCCCCTCCCCACTTATGAGCTGCTTAGAAAATACCGGTAGATTGGAAATTAAAAATCCAGTAAAACAGAGGAGACTTGAAATTTACTGCCTTTCAGTATGTTGCCAGAACTAAAAAGCAAGTGGTTTGGTAACTGTGTTTCAATACTTTCAGTGAAAAGGGTTTGGCCTGCCCTAATATTTGATCAGTGTTGAGAATGTATGTTGCAACTACCGGATAACTTGCTCTATTGTTACTTGAACTGAAGGAAGGAATTAGCAGCAATATTTCAGGAGTATAGAGAAAAGTTTTAAAATACAAAACTAATTACTAAAAGATGAAGACATGTTTAGTAAAGGAAATTTTCATGTTGACAATTCAGATTCTACAGAGTTGACCTAATTTGGATTTTCATGAAGTCAGTGGTAAAAGGTGAAAGAATTGGGCCAAAGTTGAGTCCTTTGAGAGTCCTCCTTCTGCAGAATTTTGATTTCAAGTATGTTCTTATTATGACTCTTCTCCATTTTTATACCTAATCCTGATTTTTATAGTCCCTGGTTAGCCGAAGACACTATCTTAGTGTGGCTGGGATCCCAAATGTGCCAATTCTAGAAGCAAAGGAAAAAGAAATCTGGCTAATAATGAAAAAATAGATTTATCTGTCCTGCATTCTTTCCTTTTGTTCTCCTGACGTAGGGGAGAAGAGTTTGGGGTAAACTGTAGGGGACAGAAACTTCTCTGTTCTGCCTGGTGGAGCCATTCCTGAAGTGGCAGTAGGTCACTGTAGGTCTGTGGTACTTGATAAGATTTCATAGGTTTTATAATGTTTTCTTTAGTATGAAAAAGCTTTTAAACACTGTCAAGATTTCTATGGTGCACTGACAGAACAGCTGCATACACATTTATATGCACTCTTCAGTGAAGTATTAGTGTTGACCCTTCAATTAAAGATGGCCTTTTCTTAACAGGCAACCTTATTTTCTTCAAGATACTAGGATACTGGTGATAAATATATTCTATTCCAGTAATACAAGGTGATCATTAAAGTACATGATGCCTTTATATTGGTTGGGGTTCATTTTTTTCCTCTAGTTGTTTAGAACTCCGGTGGTGGCTTACTTCACTGTAAAAAGAAAATCAATGCCTGTAGTTAGGTGGGTTTGTTGTTCCCAGGGGTTTGTTCAGATAATGTTTTAATTCAACAAAAACATTGTTTTGTCCTCAGCTCATGTGATGGATGATTGAAATGTCCTTTAAGGGCTTGAGAAGGGCTTCTAGGATATCTTTAAAAAAAAGAAGCTATTATTCAGACCTGTTAGATGTCATATTTGAATTTTGGCTAGTGTACATTGACTATATTTATGAATTTTAAGGCACGCGCAAAGTGTAAACAAGCCATATATTGCCTGGATAATAGACCAGAATTGAATTTAAGGTCTGTGCATCTAAGTAGTGTGCTTTCAAACTGGTATTTTTGCCTGTATACTGTTATTTTATTAAACAGTATGATTGAAATGTAAAAAAGCCCAACAACAGAAACCATCCCCATCCACTCTCAGAAAACAAACAAGCTTTCTGCCTTGACACTGCATAAGTATCTTCTGAAAACAAGTCCAATGAATCTTCTGATTAGTGTTACAAACTTAAGAAAATGAAAGCATTTATTATGCAAAGAGTTTTACTGAAGGGGATGGGACACCAGTTTGAGTTGACAAAATGAGAAATATAAAATTAAATAGTGATTGTTTTGGGAAGGTTGGTGAAACGTACTGAGTATCTGTAAGAGAAAACTAAGATTTTTTTTAAATTATTTTTATTTGTATGGGGATATATGGAAACACTGGGTTCAAAAGAGTTAATACTTTTCTAGGCTCCTCTATTTCAACAACGCATCTTAAAAATCCTGGGAAGCAGCAATGATCTTCACTGGAAGCTATAATAAGCTTTTTGTATCAAGTTTTTAAACAGATGTGGGAAATAGTGTTAGAAACATGTTAAAAGATTTTGCCTCCTTATTCCAGTTCAAAGTATTTCTGTGCGAATAGCCCTGATCTCTTTGTGTTTCATTGTTCCTATTTGCAAGGTGCAGATAAGGCTGTTTCGCAAGCAGTCATCTCTAGGTACAGAAAGGTGTGGAATTTGCCAATGTCTTGTAGAAAGTTAATTTTTAAGAAGTGAAAGAGCTTGTGATAAAGAAAGGACAGAGGAAGAAAATTCACAATGGTCTAGTGAGCATTTATTACTTATTTTGTATATTACAGGAGAATTGCAAATATAAACATGAGTAATTCGGAATTCATTTGTTATAACCATATCAGCAGTTACACTTTTTTTAAGACCTTGACAGACACAGCAGTAGCAGTGGAAGCCAGTATAATATGTAACCGACATTAGCAAAACTATCAAGTAACTTTTGTTTAAAAGATCTGGAATCCTGCAATAATTAAATAGCACCATTCAGCAACATTGTCAAAGACCCAGCTTCAATTCAATTATGAATACTTCAATTGAAGTGATTGGTCATAAAATGAAATTAGTAATTGCACTGGAATGTCATGATATGGTCAAGAACTGTGCTGTTAACCAGTGAGAGACACAAATAATGTGCTATTTGGCAGACGCAAAAGGTTATGTGTTATTGGAATTCAGTCCGAAGAAAGATGTTTTCTTTTTTCAGAAGAACCTCAAAATTTAAAAGTTAAAACTACTTTAATTTTTATTTGAACCACAATAATATATCTGTCTAGTCCTGTAATATGGTTTTTTTTTGCTAAAATGTTACATATTTCAGAGAATTTTGTTTTCTGCACTAAACAACTACAAACAAAGTTGTTGGTGCTTTTATTTTTAAGTTTAAAGTATTTGCCTTTTGCTTGCTACTATTCATGAAATATTTCATCTTTGTAGTATATCTACAGTAGTGACTTTTGGTACTTCAATTTATATTAAATGCTAATAGACTTAATTTATTTTAATCCATTTAAGATCAATTTATTACTTTTGTAGTGGATTGGTTTTTGCTATCTTGAAGATGTGACTCTCCAGGTCTGTTCAGGTGTCATCTTCCCTCACACCTGTATATGTCTTTATTTGCTTCAAAATTCATAGTCTAACGTGTTGATCAATTCCCATGTTTATTCAACATGAGGTTTCTCTGAACATGGCATTAATAAAAGTTTCCATCTGCGATTGCAGTTTTAGCCCTATTTTACCTATTTATTTAGAAAAAAAAAAAAGCTTATTTTGAACTGCCGTTGTAACCTGCTCTGGATTTGTACTGACCAGTTTTAGGGAGCAGGTTCTGAACTGTTTCTAAAGCCTTGATGTTGCTTCACTCCTTAGTGGTCAGCACACAAGTTATTTTTGTTTGATATTTTGTTTTCTGCGTATCAGTTGCTATGCTATAACACATCAGTTTTAATTTTTGATCTAGTTGTGATTTGTGGTCTTTCAGCCATTATTAAAACCTCCTGGTTAGTACCAGCTAGCTAGAAAATTGTTAAGAAAGGTTTTGTTAAGAAAGACTTAGCATTCTGAGATAACAGGACAAATGATGAGAACACAGCTGAGCAGTAATGCCATCTGGGCAATAAAAAAGGTTGTCATTTCAAACCTCCTGGTGACTTAGCACGCCCCTTTACTAAATACCGGGTTTGGAATAGAGAAATAAACTTTGTGCCAGTTTCTCTCTCCTTCCAGAAGTCTCTGTATGGTAATGGAGTACATTGAAATAAATGTTGAAAGGTACAGAGAAGATTTTGAAAATTTAGGTAAGAAAAGGAATTGTTGTAATCTCAGTAAACAGCACTCAAAGTACCTCAAAGACCAAGGTGCCACAGAGTCCTGAATTTATCTTCTGCTCTATCTATTTTATGTAACACATATGAAAAGTAATTCTAAAGGCTTACCAGACTGAGTTACACATTTTCTGGCTTGTTTGTTGATATATCCAGGTGGCAGAGTCTGACCTGGTTTTCTATGCTGGATAGACAATGTAATCAAACTGAAAAAGGTAATTGTTTTGCACAGTAGGTCAGTTCTGATGCCTTCCGCACAACTTGACTGTGTGAACAGGAGTTGTAAAATCTCCAGTCAAATGCCTGATTTTAAATTAATTTTTCAAACAGCATCTCATTTATTTTTGGGTGCAGAGAGTACTGGAAAAATTCTTGCAGAATTAGTTTGTAAGTCTTCTCCAACAATTTTTGGTTTCATATGTTGTGTAATTTAAGTTATCTGCATGAAAATAGCATTTTATGCTCTCTCTTGCACTCCTTTTCCGTTGTCCACACAGCTGATAGACCAGGTAGGAGTGGCTAGTTACAGAGTTTTAGAGGTAAGAGTTCTAAGTTAAAGACTCAAGGATACCTTAGGCCATAATTACAGCAAAATTATAGTTGTGTTTGAATAAATTATGCCATAACTGTCCAGACATTAAGTTATAATAGTAAAATGTAGTGTTGCACTTGGGAAGATGAGAGAGGGGAGGGGAAGAGACAGAACAAGTGCGGCTGCTGTGGTATGCCACCAAAAAGTAAACTACTGGGAGGGACAGGGAATGATACAGAAAAGGGAAAAAAACAGGATGGGGTGTCAAGTGGACTGGAAGAAAGTTCTTGTTAAGCCAAAATAGAATTAATTGGGAGGATTGTGATGGAGAGATCCTTTTTAAGTTATGGAAGGCCCCAGAAAATATAGAATTCTTTGGTTTCTACATTTAAATTAATGGCTGGGTTAGGAACCAGAGAGGACCATTTCAGTGGAGTGTAATTTGAGTTCTTGTTCCTTCATATGTCTTTTCCTCACCTCGGGCTCTGTGACCATTTGGAGAATTTTCTGCTCCTCTGAGTTGTGAAGAGCACAGTAAAGAGAAACCTATTCATAGTAAAGCTTAAAAAACTCTTGGTGTTTACAAAACTTCAGGGTTGTTGGCTGAAAGAGGAAGTAAGGGCTTTTTTTAAGTTAATATGTGTGTAACTGACCTGTTTGGTATCCAACATTAGAAACTAGCATTGCAGAATTTCTTCCTTAATGCTGTGTGTATTCATGTAAAATCAGATTTTAATTCAGATCGATTAGGATTTCCATTTTTTTATTGAACTAATACTGAAAATAATACTTGTAAAAATAAGGATGACATGCTCAATAGCTTTGATATTTGACGACTATTTGTTTCTCAGCTTTTAACCATGCTGAACACTTTAATACGGATTATTACCACACCACATAGTTTCCTAACTGCTGTCCTGTCTATGGGCAGCAGCTCCATTGAATTTTTCTTTACTGCTTTTTCTGAGGAAGCCTTTTGTTTAGACTTAGTAAGAGTTACATGCCTCACTTGTCAGTGTCTTGGTGGGAAAAAAGGTTTCTTAATGTAGTAAGTATCTGTTATTTAATGACTTTCGTAAGAAGAAAGATTCAAATTGGATTTGTACTGTCTCCACAGCTTTAGCTGATGTTTGATATTTTTCTTCCCTCTCCTATTCCTCTGAAAACAGGAGATGGTTACGGAAGGTACTGCTGATAAAATGTGATGCGTGTTTAATGTGTAACAAAAGTGTTCCACAAAACTAAAGGATTTAGGAAGTGTGTAAAGATATAGAGGTTGCCTGAGGGACAGCCCTCAGCAGGGGAAGATAATGCATGTTGGTAGTTGAAAATCCAGCATGGCTTAATATAACCAGGCAATCAGAGATTACCTCAAAATAAAAAGGGAACAAGCTGTAATTTTTCCTTTCCAAATTGAAACCTCTACTGAGTGTTCAGAGAAAGTTGGAGAAAGGCTGGTGATAGATTTCAGAGTTAAGAGTAAAAACAGCATGGTCTGCCAGAACTGCCCATGCTTCCTTGCTGTGGAGAGGTGCTGCAGGACCTATGGCCTTGTGCCACATGTGAACTGTGGGCTCACAGGCCTGGAGGACTGAACCAGTGCCTTAGTTCGGCTGTTTCCTCTCCCACCTCCTCCATTCAAATGAACCTTGAGTGGAGTTAACCTTGGCATCAAGTGGAATTGTAGTGTTCCTAAGAAAAAGTAATTTCTAGGGTTGTTTACAAGCTGTAACCTGATTATAAATCTGCTCTAACCTAGAATTTTCTGAAGGACTGATTCACAGAAATCTTTGGTAGTTTACAGGTTGATTTTTTTTCTTTTTGTCAGCACCAGATTTCACGTTAAATCCATGCGAGTGGCAGTGATTTCAGAAGGAGGCTACATACTAAAGGCCAGAAGCTGGCTTTTTGCCTGCTCTTGTGTTTAGCGAGTATAGTAATTAGCTGAAATATTCAGTTCCTTGTTAATGCTTATTCTTTTGTTGTTATTATTATTGACAGAAACTGTTTGTCAAAACCTTAATCATTGACTAAGCTATCAATCTTCACCTGGGTAATTCCACTGAATTGAAGCAAAACAGCAAACTTCATATCAAAATGTTGCACCTTTACAGCAAAGACTAATTATGTGTAAGTTACTTTACAGTGGATTATTCATGTAAGAGAAAAAACAGGCTATGGTCTATATAAGAAAAATCTTTTTTAGGTTCACATTAAATTTAGATTATATTTTGTTCCATTAGGTCTTGGTATGAGCATTTTTTCCCTCTGTTTTATTATATAGCGTAATAAACCCTTTTTGGAAAAGATACAATACCTTGGACTTTTAAGAGTGTCAGTTGTATCAGTTCTTCCTGTTCACCTTTCTGTTTCTCCTGTAAACACTATTCTGTTTTTCTCTCCTGTATAGTTAGTTCCCAACAGTTGCAAGCAGTCTTTCCCTGCACCCTTGCATTAATACATCTCTTAAAGATTGTAAATAGGCTTTTCAGACTAGTTTCTTCTGGCTTAGAGACAAAGCATATCAGACATAACTATTTTTCTTTTGCTGTTCTTTGAGAGAGCTGCTTATTTTCAGTTGGAATAACTGTAAAAGGATTCCTGACAAGTTGGTTTATCATGCACTATTTCATCCAATACTTTGAGAGAACTACTTTAAGATTCAAAGCTCTCCACAGGGTATTTCACACGTCCAAATGAATGATGTGGACTGTTGGGCTGCATAACTTTGATGCTGCTCGGAGATGTAAATTCTACTCTGAATTTTTCCTCATTTTTGTTTTATCTCTATTTTTCTTCACTAGTAACTCGAAGACTGAAACTTGTATGAACCACTTCTTTTTCTTAACACTCCATCAGTTACAAATTGAATGGACAGAGCCTGACAGATTTTTTTTTTCGTTTAGTTTTTTGTTTGGTTGGTTTGTTTGTTGTTTGTGGGTTTGGTGTTTTTTGGGTGGGTTGTTTTTTTTTTTTTCATCTTCAGTTTTCTTCAGTTTTTCTGTATTGTGTTTGTATTCCTTTTTGTGATAGAACAAAACTGTTAAGACACTGGTTAAGAATGTGAAAGGTTCAGGAGAAAAGGCCTAATTTTGATTTCAGAAGAGTGAAAAGTTCTCTTTCTGTTCTGTTGAAGGAGGGATTTTGCCCTGTCTTGCACTATGAGCAGACAGTAGTGGGTGAGATAATATTTTGCTTTTCATACCTTCATTTATTTAAAATAAGTAAATAAACACCAAAATGCAAAATATTTAGAAGTGTTAGGTCACTAGTAAATACCAGTTTCCATCCAAAATCATTTGTTAGTGACTTTTCTGAGCATTTGAGCTGCTCAGGGAAGATCATGTCTAAACCTGCTGTACACACCAGCTCCCACATGCCATATTTCTGCCTCCAGCAGTGCTTTTGATGGCTCAAGGGAGAACAGCATAAGAAATATTTCTCCCTCTAGGCCAGAAGTCAGGAAAGAGCACAAGGAATAGCCTGCATGTCTAGTATTTTGTTAGGCATAGACCTTGCCCGGGGAGGTAGTAAAATATTTAGTAAAGAGAGAGGAAAAAAATAGAGAGAGAAAATGCATAAGCAAGGTTGTTTGTGTTTTTTTTCCAAGTTATATAGAAACATGTTAAATGGTGAAAGTTTTTTAGTTGTTGACTTTTTGATTTGCTTTAACTCTCTCAAAATGACTTGCTATTTGCTCTATGTGGCTGAGAATAGGTGCCAATTATAAGCTGTCTATGAGCTCTTCGATCAGTGGTCATGGACAGTAGCTTATGTCATGAGTCTGCTTTAGCAATAAACATCATTGTCTTGTTTGAATGGCACCATGGTAGAGAGCTCGATGTTGAGTTGCTGCCTCCCTGTTCTGTGTTCTTCCTCTCACCCTTCTTTTTCTGTATCTCTTTGCATGCTGCAGAACAAGCTGCTCAAGGGATGCAGAAGATGTTATACTGTATGTTGATGATTTCACCTTATTCAGTATAAGCCATGGTTAAAGAGACTAGAAACAAAAACAAGAGACATTTTAAGCTAATTTTTGAATTTGAGGCTGCATGATATGCAAGAAGCAGTATTATGTGATACACGCTAGTTGGAAAAAAGTGGAGTTGCTGTAGTTTTGATGCCACAATTGTGTGTGGGGTAGTTATCCCAGGGAGAAACTGTAGGACAAGGGAAAAGAGATAAAAATACTTGCTTTGTTCTAACTTTGTTTTGACTTTATTATATTTACAGTTGTTGGCTTTCAAGAAACAAACAAATGTGGTGCACAGTTATTGCACCATATTAGGTCTATGTAGAATGTAGAAGTAAATTACAATTTACAGATTGGCTTTGCAAAGGTAGTCATGGACAGGATGTGTTCCATTACTGATACTGCATGTTACAAAGCAAGACCTTTCTACATGAAAGTTGGACTTGGAGCTCATTGTTGCCATAAACAGGAGATTGCATCCTGTTTAGAGTTACTTATTTAATTTTTTTTATAGGCACAAATACACAATCGTTGTACTATAAACAAAGTTTTCAAACGATAGCTTCTAGGTTTATGCCAGTCTTAATAAAAAAAACCCTATCCTTTTGCAGATAATTGCAAAGGAAAATATTTATTATTCAAGAAAAGTTAAATCTACACACATACTTCCATTTATGTGTGTATCCCATTTGTTGCGCTAAATTAGTAGTAAATATGGGGTTTTTGTAGGAAAAAGTAGGGTTTAAACTTAAATATTCCATTACACTGTAGTAGTTGGTGTGCTAAGCTGCAGTTTACTTGCAGGAGGTAATATGTTGTCTTTTACAAAATTGCAGTTTCCTGTGGTGCTTAGGTGAATGTACATATGCCAGTGTGAATTAGATTCAGATAATTAATTTATAATTTGAATACTGTAATATTGCCAATTTTCACTTTGATGCTATCTAATGTTTGTCTATTTTAAAAGTGGTAAATGTGAATGTCCCTAATAAAAACCTCTTTTCAAAGAGCCATTTGTGCAAAGTCCTTACTGAATTTAGCTGTATAGAGTTTCCTGTTGATATTTTTTTTTTCAGCTAAGAAAATAGTGCTCAGTAACAATGGCCAGTATTTTAGTTTATGCAGAAATAAAAAGCTATTGAGGTTAACCGTGTACAAGTCTAGGGATTTTTCCTTATCAGTCAGAGTCAAACTCTTCAGGAAAGTGTAAATGGAAGGGAACTGTTATGTGCTTTTTATTTTTCCCCCGTCACTGTTTTATGAGTATTTCTGTGTCTTGGATTTATGCAGTACATTTTTACTTGTGTGGTTCTCAGATCATAAAGTTATAATAGATAGTAACTGTTACTGTCATAGCATTTACTTTTTTCCAGTCTTCCTGATGTTGCCAAGATAATAAAAGTATTTCCTCTTTGAGATGGTCTTTAAGCTGTTTGATTCTTATAAATGCAGAAGTGTGTTTCATGATAATGAACAGTGAAGTAGCAAGTACAAGATGTTAGTTAGAACTGTGGCCTCAAATCTGCCATGAGTTTTTGCTCTGGAGCTTAAAATATTCCATGATGAGGTGGAAAGAAGGTAAATGTGCGATTCTTCATATTCTTTATGAACTCTGCAGTTTCTAACAGTGCTAACACATTCCAGGTAACCTTGGATTACTGTTTCCAGTCATCAAGCAACTGTTCAGAGCAGACTAGTGTTTCTTCTGTACCATATTTGTGTGTGTGTACACAGATACATGCTATATTGTGTGTGTGTCTGCTCAATGTATGAAGTGAAATTCAAAATTCAGGGTAGTAACTTGGACAATAATGATACTGAGTGCAGCAGACCACTACCCTTTGCTGCCGAAGGCTGTAGCCATGTGAGAGTACTGACAGTTAAGGGATCAAGACAGGTAATAGTGGGGCTGATTTGTCTGAGTTTCAAGGAAAGTAAGTGGAATTTGAGCAAACACGTTTTCTCTTTGGAGGAACAGGTGTTATTTCTGTGTTGTTAAATAAGTGTAGCAGAACTGGCTTTATGTTTATATTAAATTTAACTTCTTCTGTGTGGATAATGTACCAGCCCCTTGATAGCTTTCAACATGGGTAAACATCAATTTTAGACAACTGAAGAGAGGAAGAGGCACACAGCCATAGCATGGTTTATCCTAAATTTTCTGAGAACACTAGGAAATTGGGCTACGCTCTGAATAATGTATATTGGTATTGCAGACAAGATCTGCAAGGTACAAATTCTGTATGTAGGTCACATCTACAACAGCAATGCTTTAGCCTTCTAGGGTATTGGTATGCTTTACTGGCAAAGCAGCAGTAAAGCAGACGCAGTTGTACTGCTCGGCTGTGTTCTGTACTGACCACCGGCTGTGCTGCTCAGGCTGGGCTGCAGCAACGGAGCCTTCCCGGCCAAGTCATCTTAGGGACTCTGCTTTTTCACATCACCAGCAGTGTTGATTTTAGTGGCCAGAGGTCTGTGATATAGATCTTGCTGTGTATTATCTCAGCAATGTGTGCCAGGCCTCTTTTAACACTGGGCAAGTGAAGTACTTTGGAGAGTTTCTTATCTGTTTCTTCTGTGTTTACCAGTACTAAGTGCCATGGGAGTACTTGTTCTGATTTCTGGTCAAGATACTTGGTATTTCTCGTTGGCTAGGCTAATGTTTCTGACTTTCTTCAGAAATGTAGGGAGTTAATCATGAAAAGGAAGGAAGAACAGGAGGTTTACTATAATGGTGCCAGCCAAGAGACCAATAGGTTTTGTTTCTCTAGGATAATATAGAATTAACGTGGAACTTTTGGGAGATTAAGTTTTGAAATAGAGATGGAACTATATGCTAATGGTATCAAATACTCTTTAATTCCTTATTGTTGAATAGCTGCTTCAGAAATGTTGAATGTTAGCTATGCTTAAATATTTAATCCTGCCAATTTTAGCAAGTGAAACTTCTGATTCTGTTTTTTTACATAGTGTGTTCCACAGTGATACCACCTACAGAAATAGTTACGTGCAAGGAAACCTGAAGCTTTACAGGTTTGGAGCATTATTAAGTCATACTGTACCCTTGATGTCTGCAAAGAGCTTGCCAGTGTGTGAGAATTGGCTTGCAGACCAAGACAGGATAAGTGGCTTAATACGTAGGTTTTAAAAAGCACTGCAATGTCTGCAATGCATGAGGGATTTTGTGTGCAGTGAACACAGAATGTGTCTTCAGGCTAAAGAATCAGGCTGGGCAGGTAAGCTGATTGTCTGTGGTAAAACAGAGTCGAGCTGCTGCTGAAGCTGCAGGAGATGGGTGCTCTGCAGCCAATGCATTTCCCTGCTTGCAGAATGACTGACGATGAGAATGGATAGATCTCTGCTGGCACCATCTGTGATTCACAGCCATTTCATGGCATGCTCATTGCAATGTGGGAGTATACTCAAGCTGACAGTTTTCTATGTAAAAGGGGCTGCAATATGAGGGCTAATGCAGAACTCTGAGTCAGTTCAGCATAACAACAAATGGCATACATAATTACTTGTATCAGAAGAGAGAGGTTTCTGCCTTATTCTCTGACTGTATTCTATTAGATTATGCATCTTGAATGTTTTTAATAGTCTAGAACAGATGAAATTAATTGCAAAACTTTATTACTTTAGACTATTGGTAAGGGGTTTTTATCTGAAAGTATCCCTCTGGATCTAACCCAGTTTCTTTTTGTATGCTTTCTCTTCTAATTAATGAACTTATAGTCCTTTTTGTATTATGATAGGCTTTAGGTGAGAAACTCTTTGAAATCTTTAGAGTGGTTTACTGGTGGTGGCTAACCTGTGTCTGTGTTGTCGTTTATCACCTTTAGTTTCCAGTAGTCCCCAAAGTACCTGATCAGCAGGTAGGTGATTCACTTTAAGTCCTCTCTCAGCCTAAAAAGCAAATTTCTCTTCTCAGAGGGTTGCTAATAATGTAGCTTCGTGCCACAAAAATGGGCCATCATAATTCAGGAAAAACACAAGTTTACTTTCTCCATTTCATGTGGACATAAAATGAGTCATAAAATACAATATAGATTGAGAATTCTCACTACCATTCTGTCACTGTTCATTAATTTTATTTACTTCTTGATTTTGAGGGATACTCATTCCCATCATTTATTCAGTGCTGACCTCTCTCAATGTCCCCATTTGACTGTGATGGGAGATGTTTGGACCTATGAACCCTCTACACTGCTGAGTCTTTGTCAGTCTCATTCAGAAGCCATCACCTAGTGGCACCAAGGCACTAATTTGCCCTTGCAAGTAGGCAGAATGCATATGCCTTCTGAATTCTTAAAACCCTCAGAGTTTTGATGCCTCAAGGCATTACCCAACACCACACTTCCACTGGGTTCACTATCACTGTGAAACACTGCCAGTGGGCTTTGCATGCTTACTTCACTTAAGTCAGTACTTGGTCTCAGACCTGCTAAAAGTTAAAAATATAAATATGCTCCAATAAAGCAGAAGACTTAATTTGCAAAGTTCCATGCAAAGTGTAGGAAGTTGAAACTGGGATTGCAGTAAAGCCATAGCCTCATGTTATGCTTCATCTCAAGTTGTTTTCTTGATTATCTGTTAGGATTCTTGGGAACTGGTAGAGTGACATGACAGCAAAATGCTACTTTTGTGAACTGAATATTAAAATCAGATCAGAAAGAAACAGGTTCTATTTTGGTTTTTGTTTGTTTGGGTTTTTTTAATAAATTCTTTTAAAAGATGGTAAGGTGGTTGAAATAACTTGTTTCTTTTATGTAGCTATAAATTGTACTTTCTTGCTATTCAAGGTAGAGTAATTGCATTGTCTTGAATTATTCAGAGACTGCTTTAATACCTGTAAGCTCACTTATTAATATTAATTAATTAAAACTACTCCCAGGTTATTGATATATGGCTTCACAGAATCACATCTGGACAATGACTGTCCTGCTCAAGTGGCCAATGACCAAATATTTTGCTTAAGCCGTCAATGAGTAGTCAACTAAGGACTTCTGAACTCCTGAGGTATGAGCAATGTACAAGTGGTACAATATAGGAAGAAGAGTGGTTTTTAACTTCTCTGTTGAATAGTTCAGTACCAGATAACAGGTATCAAAACCTACCAAGTAATAGTTTTAGAAACTAGTATTTACAATTCCAGTGACTTTTACAGGTATATGCCTAAAATGAATATGAAAGGATTGAACTGATAAGCTGTGAAACATTTTGATCGTTTTGTGTTGAGTATTTAAGAATAGTTTTCTTTTTACTCAATATGAGATATGCTAGTACAAAAAAAAAGTGATGAAGCTATACAACCCACACTGAAGCTGGATGATTTTGAATAAAGTATCTAGCAGAGATAATGGTCTTAACTTTAGTGGAGGGCTGCTTTCCCTAGACAGTAATTCAGACAGTTATTTCTGTCACAGCTAGCTGAATGGCAATATAATTTTCAGTGAAACTATTGTAATTCAAACAAGTCTGTGTTTATTGAAGAGTTCAGGATGAAAAATGCATATTTGTTTTTGACGTAAGGTCAAATAAAAGTTGACAGGAACAGGAGGATAGAGGAATACTTCAGAAGATGTTAGGTGTTATAGAAAATGTTATGAGCTGAGATGGTTTTAGTTTTTCCACTTAATATAAGCACTAACTGCTACATTAAAGGAAGTATTTAGTGCATTTTCCTAAAAACTGTAATATGTGATTTTTCTGAAAATGTGTAGCTCCATTTCTTTGAGTTGAAAGTTCTATTCAAAAATTACTTTAAAAGTATTTTTCACTGTATTTGCCTTAATCTTTTTTGCTAAGAAGTTGTTAGTTTGGAAGCAAAGTTAGTGTCCCTCTTTGATGCATTCTAATTGAAACTCATTGCCTTCAATAAAGAATTATTTCAAGAAAATGGACTGAATTTAATCAAGATGTTTTTTTCCTATTATTATGTTTCTCTTCCTCAAGGTGACACCTTGTTTGGGAAAAGTTGACTCCTGTAAAGTTAATTGTGGTCCCTCTCCCCTTGTGTGTGGTCTCTGTATTCAACAGAGAGTCAGGTCAGGCTTTATCTATGTTTTTGAACTAGTTCACTTATCTCTTCTAGTTTTATCATTAAAATGGCAGTGTTCTCTTCCCATGTGCCCCAAATGGATTTGTGAATACATAATTGCCTTTTATCTCATATATAAAAGCCCTTTGAGAAGTATACTACATAAAGCTAAGCATGTTCTGTAGCCTACAGTAAAATGAAAAACGTATCAGCTTCCCCCCCCCACCAGTGTAATTCCAGGAAGTAAAATTCAGTGCCGTTAGCAACTAAACTTTCTGGATAATAAAAATACCGGAAAACAAAGTGTGTACATGAAGTAATTCAAACAATTCGTCTGTAGGCATATAAATGTGACCTGACATTTGAGAGGTTTACCTTCCCTGAAGCAATGAATGTTATGATGGCAAAGGAGAGGAGTTACACCTGTAAGTGTTTCTCTACTTAGGATTACTCCTAAAGGCCTTAGAGGGCAGAAAAGAGGAGAGAAGAGACTATGCTTACTGGGAGATGAGATTTTTAATTTAGTTTAATGGAGCCCTTCATTCAGCTGGAGGAGCGGATGCAGTTGGCCTTACTGAAAAGCCTTAACACCATTGTGATGGTAGCCCTTGCTATTACACATGCAATTTGGAGGTCACTGACACGGTTCTTGCTCTTAATTTTCAGGCCTCCTTGTACAGGCCGTTTGGGAAGTATAATTTTTGTTGATGCAGTGGTTGCTACCTGTATTAGTCTGCAAAATTACTTTTCTACATGGTTGGGGAACACAGAAGACTGTTAATGTTTTCCCTCTTTCTCTTCTTTTCTTTTTTTTTTTTTTTTCTGGTGATGATAATGTAGGCATGTTATGTGCATAGTGATTTTTAAGCACTCCCTGAATGTGAATTTTGGAACTGGAGCAGTTGGGAACAGGAGCACACGTTACTGTTCCCTTGCAAGTGTTCTTGGAATAGCTGTCAAGGACAAAGCACAGCTCCTTCTGGTGTCTGGCTTCTGTGGGGAAGATTTAATTTCAAGCATTCAAGAAAATGCTGCTTTAGTGAACAGTTTGGATTTTTACTGATGGCATTATCATTTGGTATGCATAAGTGGGATGTTTTAAGTGGGATCACTGTTAACTTTCCTTGCTGGCTCATGACCGGTTGTTGCTAAGAGATGTTCACACGTATTTGCTGTGTGAGGGAGTTCATCTCTGTTATGTAGATTTTGATAGCACGATCCAGAAAATATGAATATGCTAATGATTGAGCAGTACAGAGTGGGGAAAAAGCATGAAGCTAAAAGCTCTTGGATTTTTTTGTTTGTTGTTGAATAGATCATATAATAATTTTTTTGTTAAATAGATCCTATAATAACTTTTTGTTATTGCAGCTGTTTTCTCAAATATTTCTCTGGCCTTCTGAAGCAGAGCTTTTCAAAGAGTGGGTGAGGTGTTGCCACACAAACTAGAAATGATTGCTGTTTAAGAAGTTGACATCCAGAATGGCTGGTAGTGTGAGCCTTCAGTGCTGGTCTGAACTGGCAACAAATAGTAGTTCCAGGAATCGTTAATATATTTGGATTTTGGTAGAAATTCTTGAATAGTTGCAGTAAGGGTGAGGCACATCATGTATCTGGGTTACAAATGCATCTGAACCCCCACTACTTCCATGAGCGTTGCCTATTGATTTCCATGTCACTCTGCTTCTTATCAGTGGGTGGCATTGGATGATGGAAAATGAATTACTGGAAAAGTGCAGCTTAGAAACTGTGGCATTTTAATGATGTTTGCAATGGGGAGTGAACGAAATAAGATTGTTATGTCCTTCTTTTCACATATTTCAACTGAAAAAGTAAAAAATGAAAAACTGAGGTGTTCATGTTGTTTTTAGAATTAATTTACTTCTCCGACTTTAGACCTATCCAGTGAATGTCATGCCACTGATGTGAATTTTAACAGAGATTTCTGTAGCCTTATAAACAGATATTTTTCCATGTTCCTCAGTTCAAAGATGAGCTGAAATGTTTTATTTGAATTGGAACTGCCCTTTCTGAAGAAAATGCTTATTACGGCAATAATGATATTTCTTCATAGTAATAATTTTATCATAATGAATTATGATTTCATTTCGGTTTGTCTAGGTAGGTAAGTATTGGCATCCAGAGAAGTAAAAATAAAGTCTCCCAGTACTGACCTTGTCTAATTCATCCATACCCTTCTTTCGAACAATTTTTTCTGAGTCATCAAAATACCTTTTCACTTAAAAAATGCTATCATGCTGTTTTTATAAATATAAATGTATTCAGTTCCAGCAGTCTAGCAAAGTACTATATTTTGTCAGTTTCAGGTAGAGACAACGACTTTTTCATTGAAGAAGCAGATTTCAGTTTCAAGCTGGTACGAATTCATCACATGTGCAGATACTGTTCTAATTAGGAAAAATTACCTTGGCTGTGTGTCCTTAATTATTCTCAGAATGTCAGACAGATAACAATTCAATACAGACATAAAAATAACTTTATGTTTCACTGGTTTGACTTTGAAATAATACTGACGTATTTTAACTCTAGGAATGTTATAAGTAAAAAAAGGTCACTGAGGAGCTAGTCAATGAAAAATATGCAGCAATTGCAGAAGTAACAGGCAAAAGAAGATGATTTACTTAGCTAGGAAAACATTCCAGCATAATTTAAAAGTTGGCCAGTGTTTTTAACAAGCAAATTAAACTATCTCCTTTTGGGCTAATTGTGCTAAAATTCTCCACAGATGTAATCAAATTGTCTTATCTTCTGAAATTGTTAGAGCACAAGAGATTTTGTCTGGTAGGTAGACCCATAAGTCCTGTCTTGCTTTGATGCTGCTTACTGATGAGAGTTGTCCAATACCATTTTGACTTTGTTTAGGTTAACATTAATGGTGATACAGAAAAACACCTGAAATGCTGTTTTGTTTCATTGGACTGGGAGACTTGAACATCTGTTTGAGCTTTATTCTGAAAGGGGCCTGCCTTCTACAGGTGAGCTGTGTGTTGGGCAGTATACAGTTGGTGTGGTCATATACCTGTGTGGTGTAGGTAATTTGGCTTTTACATGGTCACTGAACATTAAGTAAATACTTGTGAGCAGAGTTTGAACAGGGGAAGTGTGAATTTCAGTCCTGCAGTCCTTTGGAAAAAAACACCACACATTTTCTTAAAGTGATTATTAAGGTAATAGTGCACTGAGAACAATAGGGAGTTTCATCCACTTCAGTCAATCACATTGATTCTAATCTTGTGGAAGGTCCTCAAGGTGTCTTTTCTAGTTCTGGCTTAATGTGAATTTCAGGCCATTTAAGGACACAGCACAATCTGAACAGTTGTCTTGGTTCCCCTGGTTTTTAAAGCTTCTGATTTGTCCCCTCTACTGGGTAATTTCTGTTCGAAAGTGTCTACACCAGCGAACGTTCATCAGTTACTCAGTTACAAGCACCAGAAATACTGGCTGTGTCCAAGTCCATACCTGAGACATCACATGGTTTATTTGATAAATCTGTATACAGTACAGAGAACTGGGATGCTTCAGCTCCAGAACCTTGTCAGTAATGCAAGATAGGTGATGAGCAGTAAACAGATATTTGAGAGCAGTTAAACACCCAATTTCAAAAGCTGTTGAAGGCCCTTCAATCCATATTCCTAATTAGAAACCTCTAGCATTTATCTTGGTGTGTGTAGTAGGTTTTAAATGATTGCTGGCATGTTAGACTGCATCAGAGAGTAACATTCTTCTTTAGTAATGAAGGTCTGTTTGGGTTACCATCACAATAGAATACTCCTGTAAAATAATTAAAAATTGTATTTAAAAAAAAGTAAGGGTGGTTCTTTCTTTTTCCATGGACTAAAGAAAGACCAGTTATGTAAAAATTTAAATGTTTTTTCAATATTTTAATCTTCTAGTGTTTTTCTAAGTGGGGAGAAATGAAATATAGTCTACCAGTGCAGTTGTAACATGCACAGTGTGCAATGCTCTCTCCTCTTTAGTAAATTCCTGAGGCTGTGGTCTTTTTATTGCTTAGAACTATAAGTTGCATTTATTCCTGATATCCTAATGATCACCTTTTACAGCTATTGTCTGGTATTGTTTGCCAAGATTAACCATGTATATCTAGATGTGAGTACAACTGAGAACAGAAGTGGTGACAGTTTAACATAAACGTAATAATTCAAGAAAATGCCTTTCAAAGGGCAGGTCTGCCATGATACCATATGTGGAAACTCAGTAACATGGTAAAAGATCCATTTATGTTCATGTGGAAAGGTCTTACCCTGGAAGGTCCGTGGGGCAGCCTTGTTCCTGTGTTAGTGCTTTGAGGTGCCTTGCTGTGTGTGCTTGTGTTTGCAGCTGTTCTGTTACTGTATTTGGTTGCCTATTCTATTTCCCCTCCTCTCTCCCTTTTCGACTACACGGTTAGAAACAGCTGTCCAGGGCTGTAACTATTCATCACCAAGAGTAAATTATGCACTTGGTAACATCAACTCCACCAGTATGTCTATCTTCCTGAAAGCTAGTCTTGAGTTTTCATATCTTTGCCCCCAGATATTACAAATGCCCTCCTTGAAAACTTAAATCAAATGTGACTCCTGATTCACTATTTCACCAAGACGTCTTGTATTCCTTGAAAATATTTTCTTTGTTTTTTCTGTCCTGCTCCTCCTTTAGACAGGTTGAAGGCATTGAAAGCAGCTTATGGCATTATATGGTTTTAAGCTGCTTTAACACCTTAGATAATTTTGCATTTCTTTTACTTCCCTTGTCCCATAAAATAAAATGCTCCCCTGACCCCAAACCAAGAGCACATTTCAGAACTGGAAAAAAATGATGTGTGATAATGGATAGATGTATTAAGACAAAACTCTTTCAGGGCTTTTTCGGTGTACTATCTTTTTCCTGATGTGCATTCACTGTGGCCCTGTATTTCACGGGTCTGTATTTTATTGCCAGTTTCAGATCTCTTGGAAAAATGCACTGAGTTAGGTTGTATTAGCAAAAAAGTTCTTTATTTAATTGTTTTTTAAGAAAAAGTGTAAGGCTTTGTAAGACAGCCTTTTTTTGTACAGAGTTGGTTTTAAAAATAAAACAATTATTGTAGTTCTGTGAAGGGAATCAACAAGTATGTACATAGGAAAAATATTCTGTACTTGGTATGTTATTTAATGTAATCTTTGTTTTGTTTCTAAGCTAAAAGAGGGAACTTAAATTGAGGAAAATTTCAGCCTCAGGACTTGGGGAATAATTACAGACTGCTGAATTTTTGCCAGCAGTGAATAACTTGTGTCAATTCATTTATCTTACTTAGAATCAAATTAAGTGGAAAGGACAGAAATAAGGAAGGGCCCAAGGTGCTATTGAAATGACAGAAAAAGCTGGAATTAGCTGAGATTTTGGGGTGGTAAGAGGAAAGTCTACTAGAGAAGAATAAGAAAAACTTCACTGTCCTAAGCTTTGCTGTATGAACAAGTATTACTGTGAGGTTGAATTGCAAGGACTGAGAAGTGACTCTGCAGCCAGGGCTATACAAAACATCTGAGAGTCTTCCATAGTTTTTCATGGCAGGTACGGAATAGCGGGAACTATTTATAGTGTTCTGAGGTCTGGGGATAATACTTAGGTTCTGCTGAACTAAAGATACTAATTCTACTAGGTCAAAATTGTGACAGCAATTAATTTCATATTCTTGCACCAAGAGGAAGAAAGAAAAGGTACATGAGGGGGCAAAGTAGAAACAGCTTTGCTTCATTTGCCATCTCCTTGAGGCTATCCCAAAATAAAAAGCTCATTGTGTATTGTGACTCTTACGCAGTTTTAAATCACATGAACATCCTTACAAAGTAAGATATTTCCCTGTTGTGTCATCTGAGGACACATTACCTAGCCGTTTCTGTCATCGAAACATCATATAAATAGGGAGTTTATGCTTGCTCACCTATGATTTATTCCCTTCTAGTGCAACCAGGTTTATCTGTTTTTAAAAACAAACAACCCTCCCAAGCAAACCAACTATAAAATTAGCAAGTAAGCAAATAGTGTCTTGACTACTAAGACAAACAAGTTTACTAAAGGCTTAGTAATTTCACAGGAGTGAAATTCAAAAATTCTTGATACATAGTCACATGTTCATTTGTCTGTTTCACCTCAAATGACAAAATAATATAGAAAAGCATTATTTATATTTTATTCTTCATAAATAAGAGGCTTTCCAGAGCACCTTATAAATCTGCAGTATTTTTCTTCAGCAAAACCTAAACTGACCTGAAGAGTCATTAGGATTTAAATCATGTTCTTCCACCTGTGTCTGACAGTCTAATTGGAGGTTCCAAAACTGAGGTGAATTGTGCATAGAATTTGTAACTTAATCATCGCTAGAAAGCAATAAGTGCTGAAAAAGTAAGGAAGCTTGCTTGAGGCAAAAATACAATTCTAATTTTGTACGAAACACTAGGTAACATTTATAAACCTTCAGTCTGTCTTGCTGTATCTTAGGATTCGTGTGGAGTGTCAAGGAAATATGTACAGGTTACCACCTTCAAGTTTTTCATATTAGTCCAGATAAAATATCTTTTCTAGAATGCTGTACACAGCTGCAAAAAATGAGTTTCTTAATCCCTGACTGAGAACACTTTAGTTCCACTTTTACATTTGCCAAGTTTTATGAGCCATAAATTAAATAATGTTTTTCTTACTGAACAACAGAGGCCTTACTGTCATTTTGTGGTATTAAGAACTCCTCTGCATTAAAATGCTTCTGTTTTTACTGTTTACTGAAATTTGAGGATGTTATATTGTAAAGCAGCCATACTCCTTTTACAATGTCAGTTGATTAGTTGCAGTTTAGCAAGTCATTTGGATTTTCATAATGAATGAGTAAAAGAGGGGGGTAATTGATAATTGCTTCAAAAATAATTAAGGAAGACTGGTCACTCAACTCTCAGTATGTGGCTTAATATTTCTATTAATTGCTAGTCTGTTTAGCAGACCAATAGCAAGTCTGACTTAAAGGCTCAGTAAACTCCTTCTCCTCTCATCTTTCCGTCATCCTTGATATGAGTAAGGTTTCTGATCCTTCAGGTTTCGGATACATAAATACCCAGATATTGAAGCCCATGTTATGTCAGTCAAATAAATCAAAGTGTTGCACAGGAAACTGGCATTTGAATTAATTTTGCCTGATCAGAATTGAAAGCAGGAACAATTGCTAAAGTATTCACAGATTAATGTTTATCTTGATAGTCTCTTCTCTCTTTAGTGTATATGGATCCAAGAGAAATTTGGAACTTTTGTCCAACTTGTCTGTCTTCTGTATGTGCCATGCCAATAGCCGAAGCAGCTTTAATAATATCTAACTTGTATGTTGCATTGGTATAATAATGAATACCAGGCAACTAAGTACTGATATTAAGGAACTTTGCCTTTTACTTCTGACTGGGACAAGAACAGAACTGTTGTCATAAATTACTAGATTCCTTGGCTGGTGGTTTACTTTGTCTTCTGCGGTCATTTTTGACCTGAGAGTGTCTGCAGCAACATTTTCCAGTTCTGTGTGTTTTGGCACTTTCAAGGAGTACAGATGGATTTCTCTGGCACCTGTTGTTGTACATTCTGCCTTAGCAACATCCAAAAGGTCTGATGTAACCTACTTGAAAAAAAGTAATGATGCACTGTGTTTTTCATCACATCTTAGCTATCCTTTCATTGTGACCCAAATGTAACTAAGGCTGCGGTACCAGTGTAGCGATGCCAGTGCGGGGAAGAGGCTTTCCAGAGAAGGATGAACTTCTGCACAGTTGTGCAAACATACTCCTTAGTATGTAATGGAAAATTTCAAACTTCAGTCCATTCCAGGCCCAGATGTTGACTCAGAGAAAGGGCTCTTCTGTCTCAACCCCATAAGGCTGGTTATTACTTCTCTGTTGAGCATATTGATAAAGAATCCACTATTTTGTTTAAAAGTGGTGTTTTTTTGTTTTTTTTTTTAGTTTTATTTTTCCTGGATCAAAGAGACAGGGTCTGCATTGTTTCTGTCAGATTGCACTTTTTTTACTGTGAAATTGACTCTGGTATCTTCAGAAATGTGTATATCTTGCTGATTCTTACAATGATCCAGACTGTAATGAATAACTAATTTACTACTATTTGAAAGATATCTTCTACTGCGGAGACTTTACCTATTTTTTGCTCTTCTTCCTTTTCCTCATTTTTCCCATAGCACTTACTTGCTATCTGGCAACTTGCTCAGGAAACTGCGGACTCGAGAGCCTTTTTGGTGGTCCCTCTTGTCATTTTAATGACGCTAAACCCAAAAGCAATTTTAGTTTTCTTTCTGTAGGATACCATTTAACTCCAGTTGGCTTGTCCCCTGTCCCAGTTTCATGTAAGGTCCCACTACTAGTGCATTTCCAACATAGTCAGACATATTTCCTTCTCTGAGGTTAAACCTTCTGCAAATACAGGCTTGTTCTATTAAGAAAAAGCAGTGGTCTTAAATAGCTCTTTATATGGAAGTTGTCAGTGTGACTTTTGAATGTATTAGAGGATATTTGGGCTTGATTCTCACAGTAACACTGGACATAAAACCCATCCTGGAGAATGAGTTTGTTGTCCTTTAGCTGCCTTTTTTTCCAGAGACATCTGTCACATGTGGGACATTAAAAATAACCTAGCGGTTAATAGCCGTCTCAAAATAACAGCCCACAAAGTACTTAGAAAAAAAAGGAAATGAGAACTAAAATTATATTTCTGAAAGTGTCACTTAATTACTGATTTATTTTAACTTCTGGAGTGATTTCTGCGTGGCTGCCTGAATGTGCTGTGTGTTAACCTATATCTATTTCAGCCAGAGGCGGTACATCTGAGACCGAGTGTGTGTTTCTTAGAGTTATATCTGGCTGTCAGCAAGAACTATAGCGGTACAATAACTTGGTCATGTTTTAGTGTGCCACCAGGCACAAGTTTTCAGTACATACTACATTTTTAAAAGCCATTTTAAATATTTCTTATATGCTACTGTCATAATTTTGTGATTATTGTATTTCTGGAAATCATGGCAAACTTGAGTATTTGATATGAGTCGACATTGTTTTGTGTGATGACAGAACTGTAAAACTAAAGTCTGGTTGAAAAATTCAATCTTCAGAGTTTGAATGATGTTTAGTTATAACATGCTTTTCTTTCTAGTGTATTTTTGCTTCAAAATGCCAATAGAGAAAATACACTTTAGAAATGATTAAGCAAGGTAATTTTTCTGTATTTGAACAACCTTACATGAGAAAACAAGGTTTTTAATGTTCGGCATCAACTTATTGCAGGACCTATACAAGCTGCAGTTCCTGGTTTAACTAAAAACATGGTAGCCATAGCTGTAGTTAAGTTTGTGGTTTTTTAAGGTATTTCAGATGCCTAGGGTAAGAAAGAATAAAGTTTGGGATAATAATGTAGTTTAGGACAATACAGCAAATCTAACCAGAATTAAAATTTAATGACCTGTTTATTCAGTCTGTAGTTCATTCTCTAGGGCTGAAACAGCTCTCATCTTAGCATTGCCTGTATATAAACTTGAAACATCTTGAGAAAACAGATTACATAAATTTCTGTGAGAGGCAGAGGTAGAAAATGTGTTTTGCATCTGCATTTTTTTTTTTTTTTTTGGTGTAGATAGACTTAATGCGGCTGTCGGTATGTGTGAGAATAACCCACGCGTCAGTCACAGAGGACCAATGTGCTAAGGTGCTCACTGGAAAATAATATCTTCCTACACTTCTGCTTGTAGATGAAGGTTTTGCAGTGTACTAAAGCTCAAGTCAGGTTTATTTTTAATTACTTCATTGAAAGATGGAGTTTAATTTCGTTGGTTTATTTATTCTTTTGGAGTGGAGGGGAGGAGATGGGGAGTTGGGTACTTGTTAGGTCATTTAACTGTTATATGGATCACACACTGAGATAGATGTTTTTATGCCTGTTAAGAGGACCATTAATCTAATGAGGCAAATGCAGAAGGATGGAATTTGTCTGACTGCTTCCTGTCCCAGTTACCGAAAGTCAAAATCTTGTGAGCTATGTGGTAATCACTACTGCATGCATGCACTGTGTGCTCTGACAACAGATCATTTTGCGTTATTGCTTGTGAGGGTTGAGGACACGGAGACTTTTGCTAAAACAAAACCTGAAGTTTTCAGCAGTTTGATAATGTGATCCCTCTCCCACATGTAAATTTTTCATTTTGTGTCACGTCTGACATCCCAGCTACTTGGACTGATTAAAAAGAAAGATGTAGCCACTATTGATTGATGGTATCCATTACTTGCTAAATGCAAAGCACACAGCTTGCTTTGCTCTCTGTCCTACCTTGTCTCTAGAAAATTAAAGAGTCTCATCAAAGGCCACTTACACTTATTGGATTACTGTCTGCTTGTTACCACATTCAAAGAAATAGTTCTTAAATAGTGTTCCAAATTATACCAAGATTTTACTTTTGTTTGAAAGTATTTGAAAGTAAGATTTATTGTAGTTATGTCTTATGAATGCTGTCTACCAGTCATTTGTATGGAGAGTAATAAAATGTGAATATGGGACTTACGAAATTGCTCACTGCTGTCATGAGGTGTATTTAGCTGGCAGAATGAGGCAAGGAAAGACTAACAAGCCTGCTAAACAAACAGGAAGCCAAAGTTAGGCATCATGCCCCTGCACTTCAGTCTTCAAATATTCTGTTCTCGCTTATATGATCTATTTGCTGTGAAAGGTGTCTGACTTGGTGTTAGCAGGAATGGCTTCTGTTAGACTACAAAATTTATATTGCAAAGGGAAATGCAACATAATTTGTCCTTTGTGAGAATAAGCCGTACTGTATAGACACCTCCTGAGGCTCTGTGAAGATCATTGTTTCCTCATTCCCTCTGGTTCTTAGCCTTTCCACAGAGGTTTACAGCAAAAGTGCATATTCTCTGTGGCCTAGAGTGATTAGCTGTATAGATTTATTAAATATCTCAAGCTACTAAATAGCTAACAGATGATGCTAACTGTATCAGCCCTGATGACTGAAAGGTTAAATTCTCTGCCAGTTTCAAGTGTGTGTCCTTCAAATGACTGTTGTTTTCAGGCGGTTTTGGAACATGCAGAAAAACTGTGTTCTAAGCTTAAAAACAGTCAAAAGCAAAGGTAGCTGGGAATGTAATATAAGAATGATAATGAAACTCAATCAAATTCCTTTTCATAATTCACATAGTGTCTAATTTATTTTAATGAATATTGAAATTAATTATATTGAGTGATTTAAATAGGAGAAAGGTAAATTATTGTAGTGGCATGGAGTTGTGTATAGTTTTTGCTCTTAGCACTCTAATTGCTAATTTTGCTTGACTCTATCCATTTGCTTTTTTGTATATTACAGTAATTGAACAATAACAGTTCAGATAGATTGAATTCTTTAGGTAAGCAAAAGAAGAGGGCAGAAACTCAAGCAGAATGTCACAGCAGCAATTTTGTGTTGTTTCATTCAGGCTAACTCCGTGAGGAAAAAAACCTGGATGCTACCTTCATATTCCACTGGACTACAGGCCATAAACTTTTATAAACCCGGTGTTGTTGGAGAAATTGAATTGAAAATGTATAGCAAAACTGGGCATTGATTGTACATGCTAAGAATGGTATGATGCATTATTCAGATGTAGTTCTTTTCTAGTAATCTATCTGTTACTTATTTGTTCATCAAAATACACTGGCAGTGCTCAGGGCTTTCAGAAAAGGGATAGCATAGTGTGGCCCAGATTCACCCAGCCTAAATGCCACCTAATGCCACCTAAGTCCTTTTGTCTAATGTTTCCTACTGGCTACATGCCTTTGGAAGCCTGGAGCCAACCAATAAGAACCAACAGGCATGGGGCCTATTGGGGAATTATATGGGATTAAAACTGTGTAAATCAGAGGCACTGCTATCCTTTTCTTTCCTTTTTTTTTTTTTTCTGGATGTACCAAACAGTGTCAGCCTTCTCTGATACTAATATGCAAACCACATACTGTACTGTCCCACTGAAAATGCTGCTGAGTCTTAGAGTGCCATTACAGCCACCGTTCCAAGGCTTAACCTCTCCATCAGCACCTGCGGACGTTTTTCTAGTTCCTACCTTGAGAGTGCAGAGAAAGATTTGCTGGACACTTGTAATGGATGCAAGCAGTGTTAGGAAGGACGTTGTTTAGAAGTATGCCTGCTGTTGAAATATATGCAGAGCTACTCTGTGTTTAGCGAATTTTAAGATTCCTTTGCAGCATATCTGTTCAAAGAAAGAAGTAAGAAAATCTATCTTACTTTGTAGTTCTGTTCTTGTGCCTCAGATAAAGACAGGTCCTCCTTCATGCTTTGTTATGAGGTGTGAAGTATGTTTTCAGGTAATAGCTGAACTGTGGGTGTGTTTCTTTTTTTGTTTTGGGTTTGTTTTTTTTTTCCTTTCTGTTCTTGTTTTTGTGGCATTTGGATTT